>PVJO010011711.1:0-58456 GCA_004026905.1 Hystrix cristata
AGGTATACACTTATTTTCTACCTGATATTTTCGTGGAGGGCTATGCTGTTTTCTTTGTGATGTCTGCTAACTACAGTCTCTTTACATACACGTCATCTGTAGTCTTCATTTTTCTTTGTAAAATGGCATAATTGATTATAAAGCAATCTGAATACAGAATTCCTTTGGATTTTTATACTTTCCCTCAGTTTTCCAGTTTCTTCCATACCCAGTTTGATGTGTTCCACTGCACCCCAACATGCGGAGACTTCCCAGCTTTGGTTATGGATTGTATGCACAGTATCT
The DNA here is from genome assembly GCA_004026905.1 of Hystrix cristata. Classification (NCBI taxonomy): domain Eukaryota; kingdom Metazoa; phylum Chordata; class Mammalia; order Rodentia; family Hystricidae; genus Hystrix; species Hystrix cristata. The sequence continues at coordinate 286 of PVJO010011711.1, forward strand.
CCTTCCAAGGGAACTTGAAGCTCTATTCCCTGGAGGGCTGTAGCACAGATACTGCGCTTATTAATATTATCTGTATTAAGGCTGTGTTAACAGAATCTATCAGAAGACTCCGGTGTACAACAGAGCTGCCTGGAATCAACACCAGCCCATGAGGCTGATAACTGGTGTGTACCCAGCACCAGGACATGGTGGTGATCCACAGTACCTAGGTTCACTTGGGACATGTGGAAAGTCCAAGTGTGGTTTCAGTGTTAAATCTGGAAGAGATGTCATTCGGTGGAGAATTTTTTTTTGTTTGTTTTTTGTTTTTTGTTTTTGTGGTGCCAGGGATCGAACTCAGGGCCTCGTGCTTGCAAGGCAAGCACTCTAATCACTGAGCTAAATCCCCAGCCCCAGAGATGTCATTCGGAACTATGTGTCTGCCTGAAAATAAGACCTAACCAGAAAATAATCAGCCTTGAAAACTGGAGATCAAAAATGTCAGCCCCAATCAGCCTATCCTTCCCTCACCTTGCATTGCAGAGTAACCACAGAGCAAGAGAATGGTGAAGTATAATCTACATAACACTGCCCATTACCATGGTAGTATTGAGGTTTAATTACAGCAATAAGTAAGTGGGTTTGGGGTTGTAGTTTGGGTACTCAGTTTCTGCAAGTTTCGCCATCACTGATCTAGGTAGGGTGTATTTTCCAGATAGTCTTTCTTATTTTCAGGGAAACTATTTCATGTCACATTTTCACGGTTAATCTTTTGGGTAAAATAAATGGAAGCTGAATTCTTTAAAAAAAAAAAAATACCTCCCCTCACAACCAACATACTCATCCTGTTCTTGCAACTTTCTGAAGCGGTTCTGAAGTCCTCTTTCTTGAGTGTGTATAGTTAGGGTTAAGTGTGTATAGTTAGGGAGAAGTAGAGCTAGACAGGTTGCTTGATATCTGGCCCATTTCATGGATCCCACAAAGCATTTTTCATCTCTTCCATTTCTATTTCTATGGCTTAAGTTTCTAAATATGACTGAAATCTTCCTGAGGTCTCCCTCCTTGTGTCTTTTTAGGTTAGCTGGTATTTGTTTGGTTTTTTTGTACAGTGCTGGAAGCTGAACCCAGGCCTTTGCACTGAGTTACAGCCCTGGCTTTTTTTTTTTTTTTTTTTTGGTGAGAAAGTGTTGTCCAGGCTGAACTTGAACTTTCAGCCCACCTGCCTCAGCCTCCCGGAGTGCTGGGATGCAGGTATGCATCCCCATGTTCAGATCACCATTTTAGACACACATGCCAATACATAGTAAAATTATATGTAAATTTGGCACTTATGAGTCCAGAAAGAAGTTAACAGTCCTCATTTGCACTGAAAAAAAATCCCAAAATACATTCCTATTTAGTGGTCAACAGAGTGAGGGAGTTTCATTAAGTAGAGCCTGAGATCCCTGAATGTCTTTGAGTTCAAGGATAACGTAGAGAGAAAAAGATAAATTCTGAAGGCAAAATGTCCAGTTTCAATTTTCGATCACCTGCCTTGAACAGCATCTAAGGGCTTCGGACAGTGATTTTCAAGTTGGAAGTACATAGTATTCAACTGAGCACCCTCTCAAACGTCAAAGAAAATGGAAAGATGACTGTACCTGGAGTAAAACCACAACTCAGAAAGCTAATAGTGGTACCCACTGCAGACTGAACTGGCCTTGCATTTCTGTAACCCAGGAATATAAACGGATGTTATAAAGTGTCTGACTGACAAGGCTTGCTTACCAGAATTTTATCAGTTTAAAGCCTCACAGGGAAAAAATAGAATCATTAATAAACATCACCCCAGCAACCCAGAGCCCAGGAATGTTTCTTGTGTTTGAATTGTTTCGCGTTCCTCCCAAAGGTACGTTGAGATGCAACCAAGAAGCACAGAATGGCTCCTGAGTGAACCTCCTACATAGGTGATCACGTTCTTCACAGGGGAAAGTACACGGGTCCTCCTATTTGTTCCAAAGCGTTATGTAGTGCTTAATTTGTGGCAGGCATTCTTGCTAGGGCCTAAATGTTTAAAGTAAAAACCACAATTCCACCCTACAAGGTTTTCACTGTTTAGTCAAGGAGACAGAACCACGAGTTGTTATGAGGGAGAATAACATTACCTTCTATAGTCTTCCTTAGCAGTGTGGTTTGCTGAGGGGGACAGAACTTGGCCACTAATACCTTGCTCATACTCCTGAAGTTTCTTCCGCATCCTTAGTTTCCAAGGTTTCTAAGTATGCCCTGGGGCCATAACTCGAATTTTGTGTACACAGTGCAGAATCATGGGTATATACCCTCGCTTATTATTTATAATATTTCAGTAGATGAATTATTTTATGAGTTTTATTATATATATTTATTATATTAATGAGTACTTAACAGGAAAAAAATCAAAGTACTGACTTTTGTATATTTATTGAGTATAAAAAAGGCATCAAAATTTTGGGGGCTGGGGATTTTAAGGCCCTGAGTTCAGTTCCCAACACCAAAAAAAAAAAAAAAAAAAAATTTCAACATTGACTGTTCTGGTGCACAAAGTCTAAAAAATAACAGAAATAAATTCCTATATGAACTATAATGAAAATAGCAGTAGAATTCTACAACAAAAATAATCTTTACTTCAATTATCACACCTAAGGCTGCCTTCACACTTGACAACAGCACGTTCCATACACACGTACTGCTTACACGCACAGCACATGTGTTTCCTTTTCTGTGTTCTAGGCCATTCTTGTCACCTCTCTTGTCTTCCTCTTTCATCAGGAGCTTCCTACTATACTGTACAATGTGCACTTAGCGGGAAAATAAGATATCAATAAATATCAAGTATGTAATGAGTGCTTAGAACAGACATCAACACTTTCACATCAGCTGTGTACTTGCTTACAAAACCTAAAAGATAACATCAGAAATAAATTCCTATGTGGACTACAATGTAAATACAAACAAGTCTGGCACAGAAATAATCTTTGCTTCAACTGTTACCCCCTAGGCAGTCTTCACACATGAAAACTACATGTTCCACACACACATCTTGCTTACACTGATAGTGTGTGTTTTGGCTTCCTGTCCTTTTTTGTAGGGCACAGTTGACATCTTTTTGCTTCTCCTGTTGTCACAGGGGGTCTTTGTGACACTGGGCCTGCCTCTTCACCTGTCAGCTCGCCAGTGTGCTCCACAATTTTTTTGCGTAGTTTTCTTGTGCACTGTTATTTTCTTCATAAACTATTGAACTATCCCACACATGTTTAGGATCAAGTAAAATGCAATAATTGGCCAATGCTGTGTGTTTTGAGTGACATCATAATTCCTGCATAATTCATCAACAACATCTATTCTGCCTTTGGGTTTATTGTAGAAAGTTACCATCTCAGGCTTTAGTTTTATAGAGGTTTCCCAGTCAGTATTTCCATCATGGTGCAATGTTGACAACAGCAGTACCAGTTTGGTTTTTTTGCCATATACGAGGCCTATGTTATATCTTTCTGAAATCTAAAGATTGTACAATACATTTTTCTGTTTTGAAATTGCACCGTTTCATTTTGAATTTCAATTTTGCTCTTGTATACAGTTCCTACACTGGTCAACTTGTGCTCTATTAGCAAATGTAACATCAGTTGGAAACTGGTAAAACATCATTCAGTTTATTACTATACAAATAAGGACCTGGTGGCTGAGTTCCAGGATGAACTTCTAAGTTGAAAACATAGTATCTTTGCATCTACAAGGGCACAGATTTTTCTGCCATGTTTTGTAGATTTTGGCATATACAGCCTAAAGCTACAGCAGCCACAAAATGCTGCTAGGTGTTCATCAATAATCATGTATTCAGATGGTGTGTGAATTTCTTGACAATTACCCACAAATTGTTCAAATAGTGAGTGGATGGCAATCAGTTCTTTTTCTTTTTTGGTGGGTGCTTTAGTCATCAGCCCCTCAGGCAATTTTGAAGGAAACCAAATCTCCTCAGTGTGACTCTTACTCTACAAACCTGAAACCCACACCCATAAGTCTTTTACATCCATAAATCTTTTACAGTCCTGCAATTTTAGCAAGATAAAGCCATGCTAAAAGATCAGCAAACCTATGAGTGCTTTCAGTGCAGCTTGTGAGGTGTCATAATAAATACATTTTAGAATATGGCTGTCAGTGCATATAGAGCATTTTACTTGTATTTCATCATTTGCGTATTTTACAATATCTTGTGGCATTTCGTCTGTTACAATTTCCAACACCGAATAGCAGTGCTAATCCGTCCAATAGGTTTCACTCCTGTCAAGATCCTCACTATATTTTCAGACATAGTTCTAACATTGCATTGTTCTAATTGGTTGCATGACTATTTTGTACCATTTCGACTAGTCAAATTTGTACTAACAGTGCTGTTTTCTTCGTCATCTGAATCAGGAGGTCCTTCCTCTTGCTCCATTTCACTGTCACAGGAACTTTGACTCACACGGCCAATGTCAAATCCTAAATGCACACCTGTTGCTGCTTTGGAGCTCCTGTACACACCTTTCCTTCATCCGGCAAGTGGGTGAATGCACAGATGGGTTCCTGCTTTCCCCATGTCAGCTACTGTGAGCTACATTCCACACATGTATTGTACCACATTCCATTATGGTACAATACATGTGTGCATAACGGACGAACCGTGTGGATGTAACTTACATACTATAATGCTCAGGTAAACATACCCAAAGCGTGTTACATGGAGTACAATGTGGGTATAAATCCCAATTTTTTCACTTTTGCACAGGTGCACATACCTTGTCATTTATCTTACCAAGTGAGTAAACACAAAGATTGCTTCCTGTATCCCCCAGGTACAACTACTGAGACACTTCTGTAATCCTGAAGTACAAATTTACAGTAGAAAAGTACGTGGTGGGCTTTTTATTCTGGGTGTTATGCCTTGAGGGCCACAGAGCACAGGGAAAAACAGTGGGGGAGGTGGGGCTGGGGACTGGGAGACAAGCAGGACTTTTATGCTGAGCTATATCCCCAGCCCTTTATTTTTTCTTGAGACAGAACTTCACTAAGTCACCCAGGCTAAGTGACACTCCTGCCTTGGTGTCCAGAGTGCTGGGATTACTGGTGTGTGCCACCTTGTCTGGCCCTATGTGTTGATCCCAAGAACAGGCCACATCTCTTCTACAGCATTTCCTGTGGGACCTAGGACAAATACAGTAGTTGTTGAACACGTGAATACATCATTACCATTTGTAGTTGAGGGACGCCACACTGTCATTAAGCTATGTAAAGAGAAGGCCCAAGAACCATCAGAGATGTTCAGGTGTTACAAGGGTGGAGGACAATGTAGAGCTGAATCTCGGCTCATCCCGGCGTTTGAGGATGGGAATGGAGTTAAAAACATAGATGTGTCATATGCATGTGCCAACTACTCACAAGAAACGTAATCATTATGTACTACAAACATGTACTAATAAAAAACATACAATGGGACAGGATGAATGGTCTTCAATTTTTTTTTTTAGAGAATCGTTCTGCTGTTGAACTTTTTTATGAGCGGGGCCTTTCCTTGCATGAAAAGTAAAGTTCGCGTTTCAATGTCAGAACTCAGGAACTTATCTTAATAAGTATGTCACAGCCTAAAAGATGGAAGTGTAGGAAGTGGTGGTGATTTTTCCCGGATTGTATTGTGAATCACTTTATAGGGGCTGAACTACAGCAAACCCTCAAGGGCTTCTGCCTGAAGCTAGGACTTTGTTCTCCACGGTCTTTGCACCAAACTAGCAAAACACACACACAAAATTTACTTTTTTTTTTTTTTTTTGCACAGTTCTGGGAATTGAACCTGGGGCCTTGCACATTCTATGAACGTGCTGTACCACTGAGCTACGTTTCCAGCCCCCAAACAGGCCATTTAAAAAATCAGTACAGATGCGTTTCATCCCTTCTGAATTTTGCATACAGTAACTGCTTCTACCATACTCGGGCACAGTGCAAAAACGTGTCTGCGCTTTGAAAATTCTTCACAATACAGACTTGGGAATCACGTGGCTACAGGAACAGATGGAAAGACAATGCTGCTGAAGACTGACTCTGAGATCCCAGGAGCAGCTCACCCTGCCTCCGTGAGGAGGGAGGAAGCAGGGCTTCCTCCTCGCAGCGTGGAGAACTGGGTGTGGGATGATCAGGGTTAGAGTCCTGACATCATAGGAGGAAAAATATCTATCTGTATATATTTTCATACATCTAGCCATTCCAGGGGTAAATACACATATTTAAATATGCATGTAATGATCTAAAAAGGGGAGGCAGAATTAAGGATTTTTGCAAATATTTTCTCAGTCTTCACAATCACCCCAGGAGAAAGATTGTATTAGTTTTCTTTTACATACATAAAAAAAAAAAATCAAGGCTCCTAGAGGTTCAAGTGCTTGACCAAGATCACTAGGCTCACAAGTGGGAGCTGCACAATCAACTTTGATTTCAAAGCGGAAGCACCTGCCTTCTCAGCAGAGCGCTGTGAAGTCCCAGGAAGGGCAGGCCCCATGGTTACAACAGCTCTGGGAAGGATGTTCAAGAATTCACTGTGTAAAATGCAGTCAGTAGCTGTACGTCAAGATGTCGTTTGTACTTACACCCAAGCTAGAGTGGTCCCATTGGCCAGGTGACGAAAAGTACCTCCTTCTGCTCTGCAGAGACCATCTGTGGGGACTGTTGAGGCTACATCAGCGGGGGTGATTAGTGTCAGCTGCTACCCTCGGAGGGCGCGAATCAATCCCAATAACTCAAGTTCCGGAGAGAGACTGACTCCAGGAGGGTAGAGGACTCCAGAGGATGTTGAGGTGGGTGGTCATTTTGGTGGCTGTCTCCTCTGGGAAGGTGCAGTAGCTGAGGTGTGGGGAGCAGAGTGGAATTCTCAGCAAGCCATGAGCTGAGGTGAGGAAGTGGTTAAACACTAAGCTGACCAGGTCTGATAGGTAAGTCAGCTTACGAATGAACCTTTCCGGTCGGAAGCACAGCCTGGCAGGCTCAAGCCGTCTCAGTTTGTGCTCTAACAATGGCAAGGTCACAGCCATGTGTGCATGTGGCCCAGTGGATAGGAATGGGGACTCACCCCCCACTGGGGCAGATTTGAGAGTTGCTTGGCTCTGTAGCCAAGAAAGCATCATTTTTGAAGCCAGAGAGACCCAAGTTCAAATTCTAGCTCTGTGCCTGTCAGAGAAGCCATCTAATGTCTCTGCTGCTCGGTTTCCCCATTTGTCCAGTGGGGATCATAATGCCAGAAGAATTACTGTGATTGTCAAATAAGACAACATGAAAAGGGCATCCCACAGTGGCCAGCACTTAGTGGGTGGCCGCCATTATTTCTGGCACCGGTGTCAAGCCTCCAAGGACTCTGCTATATCTGGATAAGTAGCCGGCTCCAAGCCCCAGCTTTGTCTATGTTCCTTCCCTTCCTTCAGGAGGTGAGAGCTCTGGGAAGAGAACTCTGCCGAAGAGCTTGGTGAGGAAAGGGATCCACTCGAGTGGTGCCATTACGGAGGAAGTGGCAGGAGTCAGGGCTTGCTGTGCGGTCTGGGGAGAGTCAGTTCACCTCTCATGGGCCTCCATTTCCTCACCCCTTACGTGGGAGTAACAACTGCCCTCAATATCCTCCTTGCATGACTGGAATAATTACGTCTCCTTTTACCTAAACGGCCAGCAAGTACCATGCTATTTCCCCATCCACCCCCATGGCAGGTGTTCAAGGAAATACCTCAAATGTGGGGCTAGGGGCAGGATGTAGGGAAGACCCACTGAGAACTCGGCAGGAAAAGCCCTCTGCAAACCACACCGTGCAGGCCCAAGGTGGGCCATTTCCCAGATACCTGAAGCCACTGGTCACCTGAGGCCCATTTCTGGTGCTTGTGTTTCAGCTTCCCAAGTGCACTGCATCGAGATTCCTCCAGCACTCTGGGTGCAGGCCATGGCGCAGAAGAACTCTGTGGACAACAGCATTGACTTCCCCTACCATGACCTGGCTTCCGAGGTGACCAGGCGCAGAGTTGCCATGGCCACCAGGTACCCAAAAGTCTTCTTCAGGCTTGCTTGTGGAAGAGTGGGTGCCTGGGGAGGTGTTGGAATGGAGCATAATGGCTGAGCCCTAGCGAGTAACCCAAACTGCAGGAGGCGCTGGGTCACATAAGTATATTCACCTGCTATTGCTAGATGCCTCTCAGGGAGGAGGAAGCCGCCATGTTACCTGCTGTGGGAAAGAGAACTTCAAGGGGTGGTGACACTCATCTGTGTGTGTCTGTTGTATGGATGGTGGAAGGAACCCCACATCGGTAGTTTTTATGGGTGCAGGGATCGCATTAACGCTTTGTTAATGTGATGGAAGTTATTATGTAGCCGCCTAGGATAAAACGCATGCCTTTCCAGACAATGTTTGGGGAGAGCATGGGCTCCCTGAAAGCTCACCCTTATTTCCAACGAGGCTATAGGCTCCCTACAGGCATACAGTGTGCCTGGTTCCTGGCCCTGGGCTACTGGACAGCGGATAATGAGTGCTGCCTTAGAAAGGCCAGAGCTTGACCAGCGTGCTTGGCCCAAAGGAGAAGGTTTGCCTGAGGCTTGAGTAGAAGCTGCCCATTTCAGATTTAAAAGGCTCCAAATGCCTGGCACCTTCCCCTGATGCTAGACTGGGCGCATAAATTACAGGATGCTCAGCTGAATTTGAATTTTAATTGAACTGGTGATCCTCCTGCCTCAGCCTCCCAGAGTTTTGAGATTATAGTCCTGCACCACCACACCTGGCTCACACCCTATATTTTTGCTGCATTTTGGCATGCCTTTGATGATCAGTGGAATGATGCCTAAAATCGGGATCTGGTGGGTACCTGAGGCACCCCATAAAGACATACAAAGAACGTGGTAGGACTCCAGGTTGTACTGAAACTGAACTCCGTGGAAATTGCTGTTCATCTAGACCCAGTGCCCATGCTGGCGTCTGGAGGTCGTGCAGGTCCTGACCCTTCCTGATGGGAACAAGGGTCACAGGCTGGCAGAAGCCAGCAGGGGCTTCTTCATTTTCGGGAAAGGTCAACATATTATAGTTTCCTCGGCCTGTTTAAATGGACTCACAAGTTACATTATCTAGTCTTGACACATGTAACCCTTAAAATAGACTAGTGGCCTAAAATATTTCTGCCAAGAAAGCTTAGATTGTAATAAGTCTAATACTACAAATGAGAATAAACAAGTTTTGGTAGACCTGACACTTCTAATTTGAACTTTGTCGAGAAACACTGTAAGCATTTATTAAACTGAAATATGGATTTTCATCCAGTATTATTCCTGATGGCCCTTGAGTTTAGAGTTTATTGGGATGTAGGATATTAGTGAATTGACCCAAGTTCTATATACTTTGTGTATATACATAAATATTATATGTTTTATATATATAGTATAGTAATATATAATCTATTATAGATCCTAGAATCCGTTTATAATGTTATAGCTATCATAGATTTTATATACATATATATCTATATGTATAGATATATGTTAGAAACCTTTGGTGATAGAGGGGCTTAGCCAGTTGACACCCCTGGTGTTAACAAGGTCTCTATGCCTGGTCTAGCTGAGAAAGAGGGCTTCACAATCGGGCCTCCCAGCCACCAAACAACACCGTCACCATCACTACCACCTCACATGCTCTTAGCAGCTCTTATTGGGAAGCAGCAGCAGGAAACTTGTGGCCAGATGCAAACCTGAGTTTGGACCCCCATTCTATTGTTTCCTGGCCACTTGCCTGGGCAAATCATTGTTCCTCGCAGCTTCCTCAGCTGAAATACCCCATACTGACGGTGGGCTGTGACTGAGAATCTGCATGTAATTAATTTCTCATTTACAGCTGAGTTTTAGACCCTGGGACACAGCAAGTATTCAAGGAACAGTTAAATCTGGATCTGTAACAGCCTTCACACGCGAGTCCCATTCCCTTGAAGGGAGGGTTTGCTCAGCCCTGAGCTCGATGGGAAAGTCATGTCGACCCCAGTAAACGGGGAAGAAAACCCTGCAGGTTGTGGAAGGGGAAACTGGGCAGAAGGGGGATGCAAAGTGAGGTTAAGGCCTGACCAGCCCTGAGAACCCTGTAGCTGGGATGCAAATGAAACCTTGAGGTGGAGTCTAGCACAGGATGGAATTTGCAGAGAATGGCTGGTAAGGACGGAAAGAGCCAGGGGACGGATGGGAAACTGCTTGCTCTCATCCAAGAGACCTTTCTGGGGCGGGGAGCGTGGACTCCGGCTCTGTTGGTTCCACAGGACCCATAGAGGCAACTGAGCTCAGTCCGAGGAGAGGTGATTCAGAATTAAATAGTCTGTCCATGTCTGTCTGTCTGTCTGTCTGTCTGTCTGTCTCTTACGCAAGCAGGATATCTCTGTACACGTGAGCACAAGGGTCTAGAAGGATGTCCTCTAAAATAGCATGGTCCTTTTTAGGTGTGGCGTTTGGGTGTTTCATTCTCTCTTTATTCATTCTAGTCCTATCTTTATTTGGATAACGTTTGGTTTGCTTTTCCTCCTAGACAAGAGATGATTCCTGAGAAAAATGAGGGCGCTAAGGAGACGGCCTGCCATGTGGATGCGGAGACGCCGCCTTCTCCCGCCAAGCCTCACTTCTCTGTGCCTCCTGCTCCGCCACCTTCTCCCGCCGAGGAGTCTGCTGTCTCCCAAGCAAGTACGACTTAAATTATTTTGAGGTGGACTCTTATGTGGGATGCCAGCAATCAGTTTCAGTGATGTTCTTGGACTAGGCTTTGAAGACTGTCTTGGAAATCTTTGTTCTTTCCTATTTTTCTTCTCCTAGAACCACTTTCAGGTGCCATTCATCTCCACTGATGCCCTCAGAGATATGTGGGGTTTACGAGCTGAGGCTCTGTTGAATGTATTTGATCTTTAATTTATGCCGTGCTGTGGGCGCTTGCAGTTGTCAGTTGTATTTGAACTTAAATGGTTATCGGGCATTGTTGTTTATTACTAAAGCTGAATGTGTAAAAAGTTCATGTCTCTGTGTCATTCAAGATCTGAGGTCCAGAGATCCCCGAGATGTTTGAATTTTCAAAACTCAGCCTGGAACACCAGTCTTTATGCCTCCACCATTCTAATTTAACTGGGCTGTATCCCCATCCCCTGCGCTGGGGCTAGAGTGGCTGTTTTAAATGTATTGACTTTTTCAAAGCTTGTTTGTAGGGGGTTGAGGAAATTTTCAAACTCTATAAACAGAAAATTCTGCCCTGGAAAGCAGTCAGTACAGAACGATTTAGTGGGAAGAAGTATATTTCTTGGGTCCCCTGTTCAGGCCTCAAAGCAGACCCTGAGGCCCTAAATGCTTCCAGAGCTCCTTTGAGTGGTTTGGAGGCATTAGAAATGCAATGCACATAAAAATTTGGATGCACGTAAAAATATAACATCATCTTTTATGTCATCTGTTTCTTCATGGGGTCCTTGTGGGTGTTCCCTTTCCAGACCTCCCCTTACCAAAGCTCTGTGGCCCTCCTGCCCGAGTAGTCCGTAGCTGTGCTGTTGCTGTGGTTCCTTCCTGGGAGTTTCCGCGGCAGCATGGGGTCAGGAGGGAGCATGCCCTGAGCACCGGTCATTGCCGGCTGGGTGCTGGACACACACACCTCCTCCCACGCGGTCACATGAGGAAACAGACCAGCACTGCCTGATGGGAATAGCTACACACCAGGTGGCTCCTTAAGTGTAAATCCATTAAAATTGAATAAGACAAAAATTCAGCTCGCAGTTGCAGTATGAGCCCGGCACTCTTCCAGGGATATATCATTGTATACAGCAGTCAGTCCCTGTGCCGATGGAGCATGCCTTCCTGTGGAGGAAGACTAACAAAAATATGTGAGTATAAAGGACAAGAAAGATTAGAAGTGCCACCGGAAGAAGCAGGTTAGTCGCAATGAAGTGGTCACCTTAAGGAAGGTGACATTTGAACAAAGCTTGAAACCAGTGATGGCATTAGGTGTGGGGACAACTGGAGCAAAAGGAAGAGCAGGTGCAAAAGCCTGAAGGCAAAGCGTCCCTGGTATGCTCAGGTGAGATCAAGGAGGCCAGCTGGGCTTGGTGGAGCAGAGTGATTTGGGACATTAATAGATGATGCAGTCACAGTGATGTGGAAAGGAGATAGATCCTATGGGGCTTGGAAGGACTCTGACTTTGAATGAGACGGGAAGCTTACATTCCAACTGAATTGTTCCATCGGCTGTATAGAGAACAGGCTGTGCAAAGAAGTGGAAGTAGGTCAGCTGCTATTTTAGGTAACCTAGGACAAGATGGTCATTTGTGGCAGGTGGATGCTAAATATGTCCAGATTCTGAATCTGTGCATTTGAAGATAGATTGGATATAGGATGTGAGACAGGGATAAAGGACAATTCTAGGGTTTTTTTTTTTGTTTTTTTTTTTGGTTTGAGTATTTGGAGGGTTGGCGTTCCACAAGCTACAAGAGGATCAGGTGTGACGTGTCTGGGGGCAGGGGTAAGGCAACTCAGAAGTTCAGTTTTTGACAGTTATATGCCTAATAGACATCTAAATGGAGATGTCAAGTAGACAAGTGAATAAATGAGTCTAAAGTTCAGGGATCTTGACTGCTGGAGATACACATGTACGGAGTTATCAGCATGGAGATGATATTTACAGCCCTGATCTAGATGAGATCGACGGAGAGGCAAGTAAATAACAAGCACCTAAGCTGAGCCCTGGAGTACTTCAGTCTCAAATCGTTGGGGGGGTAAAAGGAGGAAGCAGTTAAAGAGACAAAGGAGCAATCATAGATGCAGGAGGAATCGAATGTTCTGGAAGCTAAGCAAAGAGAGAGTTTCCTTCTTTGGTCTGTTGTTCTTCCTTCTCGCTCTTCTTCGATCCCAGAGCCAGAAGCACAGCTGACAGAGAGTAGGAATAGGAGCCACGGGCAGGGCTGTGCAAAAGGGGTTTGCCTACCCTGTCTGTGAGCTTTGATGGCTACCTGGTCACCCAGAGATGTCTCCTCACCTTCTACTTTTCATTCAGACATCTGGAATTATAGGCATTTAATAGGGTAAATTAGTGTATGCATTCTGACAGATTTTTCTAGTCTTAAAGAATCTGTTGTCCCTGAGTGCGAGTGGTAATACCCAATTGTGAGGGGCCAAACTAAACTCTTCCAACCCATATGCCGAAGTCCAGATTCTGGCTTGGGCATCTCTAAGCTCAAAATCTGAGATTTTCTGGGTGCTGATGTGACACCACAAGCAGAAAATTCCCCACCTGACCTCATGTGACAGGTCAGGCAAGGTGTAATTACACTGAAAATATTGTATAAAGTTATATTCAGGCTATGTGCATAAGATGTACACGAAACACAAATTCATTTGTGTAGAGTTGAGTTCCAACCTCAAGATATCAAATTACATATATGTCAATATTCCAGAGTCTGAAAAAAATTCAAAATACTTCTGGTCCCAAGCATTTCAGAAAAGGGATATGAAATTCCATAGTTTAGAATGTGACCATCTCTGAAGAGTGACCTTTGAAGAGGTGATTCAGTTGAAAAGAAGCCATTAGAGTGAGCCTTAATCCAACATGATGACTGCCCTATCAAAAGAAGAGTTGAGGACACAGGCACACAGAAGGAGGAGCAAGTGAAGACACGGGGAGAAGACCACCATCTACAAGCCTAGGAGAGGACATCTTGATCTTGGACTTGCAGCCTACAGAATTGCAAGAAAATAAATGCCTGTAGTGTACACCACCCAGACTTCAGCATTTTTTGTGGCAGCCCAACCACACTGATAGAGTTAGTGGAGCGACTGAGATCTCTTCATCTCCCTATATACTCACGGAATGTGTAGCTTCAAAGAGGATTTATTGCCAGTGGAAAAGGAAAGTCAAATTCTCAGCTTTGCTTTCCAAAGTATAGTCTTTAGAATTCGTGGGAGGGAGAATTCTTTAAAGCCCAGACTGTGTTTTAAGAGCTGGTTCTCAGAGGCTGAGTCTTGGTCCCATGAACAGTAAGTGAGAAGATGACAGACTAACAGTCCCACACCCGTAGGCTGACTCCAGTCCGGGGAAACAAAGACCCTCAGAGTGAGAAAGCTAGGGTTCTGGAGAGCTGCAAACGGGACTTCACAAACAGGATAGTTGGGGGGATTTGAAAGAAGAGGAGATTGGTGTTTGTTTCCAGCAGTTTGTTCCTCTAAGTGGCAAATCTACAGCAGAAATGGCCCAGCACCAGCAGGGGGCAGCAGGCAAAGGCCAGGGGGGAACCTTTGTTCCTAGAGAGCTGTCCCACTCTGAAATAGCCCTATTTGAAGGTGGAAGGACAGGTTAGAAAAAAAAACCACATATGAAGTAGGAGAATCAAATGCTCAAGTCTTGCCCAGGCAACTTAGTGAGACCCTGTTTCAAAATAAAAAGCAAAGGACTGGGGATGTAGCTTAGTGTGAAGGTCCTGGGTTCAATCCACAGTGCAAAAAAGAAAAAAAAAAAAATCCTGGATATCAGAGAATGTAGGATGCCAGACCTAGAACTGGCTACAGAGGCATGGATGTCACTAACCAATGCTGGACTCCATAGTGATGGCAAAAGCCATGTATAAGAAACTGCTTGGAAAAAAATTTTTTAACTTAAAAAATAAAAAAAAAAAAAAAGAAAGAAACTGCTTGGCCTCCTCCCCCTCAGTGCCAGAGAGCCCCAATTCTTGCTTATCTCAGGCATAGATGTCAATTTGGGGACAATGAAGGGGAAGGTGGCTGACCAATGTCATGGAATCCAAGCTGAGTAGGTAAGGTAAAGTAATCTGTCATTAGCTACTATAAAGAAAGAAATTAAAGTTGGCTATTAAAAAGGAATTCTATGAAGATTGGAGGGAGAATGAGAAGTTTATTTAATGGGAGTAGAGTTTATTTTATAAGATGGAAAAAAGTTCTGGAGATAGGTGGTAGTGATCGTTGCACAAATGTACTTAGTACCACTGAATCGTGACAATACAAATGTATTTAGTAACACTGAATCGTGACATTAAATGCCAAAATTTTGTTGTATTTTACCACAATCTTTTAAACTGGAAAAAAATAATGCTAGGAGGTTTGTTTATCTGAGGTTGTGATTTATGAAATTAATGCCCATTTAGAGTGCTTGCCTTGCAAGCACAGGGGCCTGAGTTCGATCCCTGGCACTATACACACACACACACACACACACACAGAGGAAGTATCTGACCCTGGGAACCTGTGCTCTTAAGCAAAGATTCCCACAAAATTCAAGAAAGATGATATTGTGTAAGATGGTTTTATTTCACAGGGCAAAGGATTATATAATGCCCAGCTGAGTTTTATCTGAATCATGAGCAGCCAGTTACAGCAAACACACCTTATACATTCAGTCCCGCCCACCAGAGCTGTCCCTCTTCCTTCAGAAGTGCTGCTTTTAGTCATGGCCCACAGGAACCATGCAACTTGCAAGAGCAATGATTTTATAAACAAATGAGTGTACCTTATATCTCTTGCCCCAGATTGCCAGAAAACTTGAACTATTTTGGATACACAGCCCTTTAAAAGCTGACAGAAGAAGAGAACATCTATGATAACATGAAATTGTCTAAACCTGCAGATTGCCGTCCTCCTGTGCTCAGACGGGGGCCGTGCACTTTCTCCTAGATTAGTGAAGGCTGGAAAGCAGAGAGAAGCTGCGTGGGCCTGGCTGGCCAGCTTGCCCTTCAGTCTGTTCCCCTCCAGAGTCCTGGATGGCATCTTCTTTTGCCTTTGCTGTTGAGGCCTGGAGACATCTCACATCCTGGAGAGCTTGATGTCATAGGTGACCATGTTGAAGTTGTCCCAGGCAAACAGCTTCCTCTCTAAGGGGTTGTAGTCAACCATGCTGGTGTATTTGTAGCGGTTCTTGAATGGGATGGTCACGCTCTTGCTGCTGCCTGTGTTTGTGCTATAAGCAAAGTTGACGGTGGCCTCGGCTGAGGAGTAGCTGCTGATGGTGTACAAGGTGCCACAGATGACAAAGGCGTTGGCGACTGACTGCTTACGGATGTTAGTCTCCCAGGTCCGTTCAAGTTCCAGATTTTCTGGGTTCAGCTGGGAGAGGACGATGGCGCCTTTGGCCTCCTCAGTGCTGTAGATGACCCAGAGGCCTGTCTCATCTACAGCCAAGTCAATGTCCGTGTAGCCACCCCAAGAATACGGGAACTGTCCGTGATAGCCGGCTCCAGGGATTTCCTTCTCCGCCTTCACCGCCTCGGTGTTCAGCTCATACCTGATGATGGTTCTGGACTCAGCCCCCTGGAAATAGAGGCTCCCTGCATACACCACGGCACCTGTGCTTTCCAGCGGCCGGGGTAGCATGTGGACCTTTGAAGGGTAGCCCTGCAGGAAGTCGCTGACGAGGTTGTATTCAAAAACCTGGCGGATGTCTACGCCCACCGTGTCGATTCTCCACGTGGTCTCCTGGGTGGAGGGGTACTTGGGTTTGGGGTCTCTCATCCACACTCCGTACTTGCCAGTGATAGTTTCAGCAGTCCTCAGAGTGATAGGCTCTCCTACCCAAACCAGTTGTCCGCATCCTGATGAATAAAACAGCAACATGTATCTGAATCTTCCCAAATATAGTGACAATGTGGAAGCAGAACAGGCAGAGAAATCAAGATCGTAGAGACAGACCGTCTGGATTTAAATCCGGTCGCCCACTCACTGCATGACTTTCAATACGTTATTTATGTCTCTGAGCCTCAGTTTTCTCGTTTGTAAAAGGGATAATAGTGTTTTGGGTAGTAGGGTTGTTGTAAATTTTAGATATTATTAAACATATTAAGTGCTTGGTAGCAATGAAATACACAGTGAATATTCTGTGACTGATCTGTGATAAGAATTGAACTTCCATTTCAGTACTAGTTGTAAAGGAGAAGGCTGCACAGAAGGTTCACTTGAACATGCAATATTCTGTTTGAGCCTGCCAGGGAGTCATGGTTGCTCTTTCAATTACTCTCTGTCTGACTTTGAAGACTTAATTTATTTTATTATTTAAAAGGGAAAGAAAGGGCTGGGGATTTAGCTCAGTGATTAGAGTGCTTGCCTTGCAAGCACAAGGCCCTGAGTTCGATCCCCGGCACCACAAAAAAAAAAAAAAGAAAAAAAAAAAGGGAAAGAAAAATCAGCTCATTATAGGAATAATCTTTATATAAAAAATTTTAAAGCCCTAAGTGATAGGTCATAATTTATGCATCATTTTAATACAATAAAACCTGAATATAATTTTTTAAATACAGTGAAGAGATGGCTGAAAATTTTAATAGAGCAAAATCAAATCAAATCTGTCTTTTAAGTGGTGCTTTCAATTTCCTCATAGAAGGTGGACTCTGTTTCCTGTTCACGTCTTGGAGAATCATATTTTAAATATTTCATAACCTTCATCCCATGCACGTCCACCAGTGCTAGTCATAATTGTCAATACTATGGACAGTCAATGTTTCTGAAAACCACAGTTTTGTTTTGTTTTGTTTTTTCTTCGGTACTGGGGATTGAACCAAGGCCTTCACACTGAGCTACATCTCCAGTCCTATTTTATTTTTAATTTTGAGACAGGCTCTCACTAAGTTGCCTAGGTTGGACTCGAACTTGTCTCACCCTGCACTGGTGCACACACCCACAGGGCTGGGACTGCAGGTGTTCACCACCACATCCAGAAGAAAACCATGGGTTTCTTTCGGGAGACACTGGACAGGGGAAAATTGGACTCTTCCTAGATGGCCAAAGCTCAGGAAAAATTCCATTAGTAAGACCCCGTGCTGAGAGGGTGTAGTCCGTACCTGACCCTAAGACAGGAAGGAACTACTGAAAACTGTGATTCTTTTTCAGCTGTCATTAATTCAACGCAACAATCAGGTGAGTAAATAAACACACCTTTCCTTTGCCCCTGGTGCAGCCCAACCCAGCCAGCCTTCCAGGTGTGGGTGACAGGATATAGGGCTTGTCTAGTGAGAGGCTGACTTCTTGCTCACCTGCCTTGGCAAGGGTGCAGACAAGGGTTCATATCCCCTCCCCTTGCCCGCCTCTGCTCCCAGGGAAGTTACTCCCCACCCTCAACTGCCCTGTGGGTGGCCACTTAAGCTCTCACAACTCGAACACAGAACTAAATACACAAGACAAAGATCATGTGGGCTAAAAAGAGAAAAATAATTTAACTTCATACCACCATCTCCCTCTTCGGTCCTGGGATGGCCAGAAGGACCCTCCTTCAAGATTCTGGAAACAGGAACTTCAGTTAACTCCGACTTCAGTTCCTGGAAGGCCAAACTGTCCAAATTCCATTGAGAAGCTGTATTAAAAGAGACAGAATTGGGCTGGGGATTTAGCTCAGTGGTTAGAGTGCTTCCCTTGCAAGCACAAGATCCTGAGTTTGATCCCCAGCACCAAAAGCAAACAAAAAAAGAGAGAATTATACTGTGAAAAGAAATAGCACTGCAGAAGGTAGCACTTAAATAGGCTTCCAAAAATATGATTTGTGCTTTAAGGTAATGATTGGGGGTGTGGGGGGGTATTGTGCAAGGGAAGATAATGATGTGACTGAACTGTGCTGATAATTACTGGAGCTGGGTGCTGGCTACACTGGGGTTCATTCTTTTCTCTAGATTTTTGGGACCATTTGAAAAATTCCATAATTTAAAATCCCATGAATAGGAAATCAAATAGCAGTATGTCTAGCACAGAGTAGGATATTCAAAATAAAATAAGATTTTACACAATTTCCACTAGAAGGACTGATTTATGAGTAGGCAAGATGTGATTTCAGGGATATTAAGAAGGTCCTTAGCATCTTCTTAGATGTCTAAATTTCAACAATTATAAATGTGCTGTTTGACTTAAGGATTTTCCTTGTCATAGGTAAGTATCTTATAAGAAGTAACATAGTAAGCTTTTTTGTTTTATTTTAATATATATTTTTATTTTCAGTTGACACATAATAGCCGCATATATTGATAGGGTAAAATGTAACATTTCAATACATGTGTACAATGTGTCATAATCAGCTGAGGTACACCAGGCGTGGTGGCACACTCCTATAATCCCAGTATTAGAAGACTGAGGTAGGTGGATTGCAAGTTTGAGGTCAGCCTGGATTACATAGTGAGAACTCGGCACGCAAAGCAAAAAAAAAAAATCAGCTCAGGGTAATTGGTGTATTTATCACCTTCAACATTTATTATATCTTTCTGTGGGAACCTTCAAAATCCTTTCTAGATATTTTGAAGTATGCAATTTAAATTGTTAGTAGCATATGAAGTTTACGTTCATATGAAAATGTTCTGTCACATTCATCTCTGTTTTGCAGAGGGAAGAGGGGATGTGTGTAGGGTTCCTGTGGGAATTTTGGGGGAATCTGAGTAGTGGAAAAGGACCAATGTGTGGGTGACGCTGGTCAGACATGCAGTCATCTCAGTGTGCCACACATCCCTGTTTTGCTGAGGATTCTGCTCTTACGGCAGTTCTCAAATCTAAGGCCACAAGGAACAAGATTGATCTTGAAATGCAGGTTTGATTACTATTCAGGTGTAGTGAGGCCAACGGGTCAGGAGGTAATTGTCACTGAAGAGATAGTGTGAGGGCTGGGACAGCAGCTCAGGGGCAAATGGTTGCCTAACACGCTCAAGGCCTGAGGTTCAAGGCCTCCCAGCACCACACACACATAGTTTGAGGCAAAACTATGGAGAAGGCAAAAGATCAGTGGTTACCAGGGAAAGGTATGGAGCACAGAGGGTTTATAGGACAATCCAACCGCTGTGTGATACTATAATGGTAGATACGTGTCATTGTATGTTTGTCCAAACCAAAGGAATGTACAACACCAAGAGTGAACCCAGTTGTAAACTGTGGAGTCTGAGTAATTGCGATGTCCATATTGGGTCAACAATTTATCATTCAGGGGAGATGCTGATACGGGGCAGGCTATGCATGTGTCAAGGAAAGGGATATACGGGAAATCCTGTACCTTCCCCTCGATTTTGCTGCAAATGTAAAACTGCTCTAAAACATAGTCTTTAAAATAGCTTGCTTGTTATACTTCTAGATCCCGAGAGAAGGGGCCACAATAAGACAGGGCAGGTGTGGGGGTGCACATGGAAGCATGGGGTATGCAGGAGGGAGGGGCAGGGAGCAAAGGGTGGACAGCTGTTTCTGTTCTTTCCATGGGAAGTAAACAGGTTCAGGATGGGCCAGTTTGAGTAATTTCAGCAGGCTTTGAGGGTAGGGCGATCTCTAGCTGTCCAGTGGCTGGCCCTGCGCTGATTACATCAGGGGACAGAGGCCCTAGGTTTGAGAGCCAGACAGAGGAGGTGGGGGATCTGGGCCCTATGCTGGCTGGGGTCTGATGAGCGACATGGTCACGGGACAGTCATTCACTACCCATAGGGACCAGCCAGCCATGGGAGGGGCAGTCTCTCCAGGGTTAGCACAACCGAGATGACAGAACACTGGAATAAAAAGTCAGGTTTAGTACACTGGGCTTTTCTCTTGCTGAGTGGTCACAGTTCTCTGCCTTTTGAGCAACTTGGCTTCTAGCTGGGGATTTCCAGGTGTCCAAGACAACAGGGTAATGTCAAGGCCTCACTCATCCTAAACTGCCAGTCAGAGGCAGGAAGAGCAGGAAGACATCTCCTGCCTTTTACTGTATTTGCTTAATGCTCCCAAATTTGCATTTCATGCCTGGGGGTTACAGCATAACTCTTTGCCTGTACCACATGTCATGAATCTTGAGCCGTATGTTCCTCCAAATTTTCCCATCCCTGGAATACCCTCGTGGAGTTGCTGGTGTTTAGCTTCAATGAATTGCAGCACTAGGAAAACATTCTTTTTGGAAAGAGTTGAAGAAAACATTCAGCTCAGCTGCTCTCAGGCTGGGCGTGGGCTGTGGGGCTGGGGGTGGCATTTGGTGATGGCCAAACAGCCCTGCAGTTGAATCTGGGATGTCT
Source organism: Hystrix cristata (assembly GCA_004026905.1). Taxonomy (NCBI): domain Eukaryota; kingdom Metazoa; phylum Chordata; class Mammalia; order Rodentia; family Hystricidae; genus Hystrix; species Hystrix cristata. The sequence continues at coordinate 21,267 of PVJO010011711.1, forward strand.
CATCAGCTGCCCTGTCTCATCCCAACTTCAGCCTTCTCCTCTTCACTCCTGTCTTTATGCAGCTTTCACATAGCCTCTGGAGGAGACCCTCCCTACCCTGGGGTATCCCTTGGTCTAGCAGATGCATGTCAGTGAAGAATGAGAAGCCAAGATAGGTAGTCACCTAAGGACCTTCTTCTCCCTATCTGAGAACTTGTGGATTTGAGGAAATTCCTGTCTTCATTCTGAAGGAGACTGTCTTAGCCTTGAAGTTACACAGGGCAGAGACCAACACACTATTCAAGAGGAGTTGCCCTGGACCAAGCTGGGACCTGGGTGAACGCACACCTATGCCAAGGAGTTGGTGCTTCCCCCATGGGCAGCGTGGGAAAGGGTCAGGGCACCTGAAACGCTCTGTCCCCTGCTGCCGGGGGAGGTCAGAGTGAACATCCCCTTCCTGTACAAGGAGTGGCACACCTACTTGTAGCCGTGCTCCGTGACCTTGTCTCTCCCAGTGCCAGGCCTTCTCCTGAGGCCTAACATACTGTGACGGCCCTGACCCCTGGCCAGTAGGAGCTGCCTTGGCTGCCCATCTCCCTACATCCAGCAGAGCCTCACAGTGTGGCAAACTCTCACCAGGGCCATTTCTCAAAATCAAGTCATTGAACAAGTTCCTTGGGATTGGTCATTTTCCTTTCATTAGTACCTCTTCTCCAACCGTTGCAGACAGCTCCTGAGGACAGCTCAATGCTCTTTCTGGCATTGTTTCCACTGCCTCTCGGAATCTAGGAGCTGGCTTCAGACCATGTACAGTGAGAGAGGTCCTGTGTGGTGCTGTTGTAAAGCCTGAAGCCACCCGCCCAGCCCCCCTGCCTGCAGCTATGGCCCTCGGAGGCCTTGGGAGACACTACAAGCCACTCCTCCCCAAGCCTCACACCTTCTTCCTTTCTGCACCTGCACAAACTATTGTAGTCTGTGACTGTAGCTAGGATGGTTAGTGAATTTGGGGACTTACTGAGAAAAAACATGTACATGAAGAAAAGTAGAGGTACAGAGTGAAAAGAAAATTAAGAAATGCCCTCTTTAACCACAGAGGAAATGAAGTGGGAGAAACAAATAATTGAAAAGCTAGGTATTTACTCAGATGACTTCCTCGAAAATAACTAAAGTACTAGCACTGAAATACTCAAAAACATTTGTGTGTGTGTGAGTGTGTGTATGAGAGAGAGAGGTGAATATAGGAGAGGGGATGATCTACAGGTATGGATAGTCCCTTTCATATTTAAAAGAATTTTCATAAATTATGTGATCTGGTGCCTTGAAAGTTTCTGAGAAATAGATTGAGGCTGTAGGACTGCTGACGGTACTTAACGAAGTTCAGCTACTTTTACCACTTACTAGGTGCCTCCTGGGAGCCTGGTGCTGTGCTTGGTGCTGGCTACGCATTGTCTCTATTTCATATAACAGTCCTGTAAGTGAACCCTGTCATCTGGATTTGCCAAGAGGAAGCAGGGTTCAGAGGGGCTAAATGACATGCCCAAGGTCACACACTGTGTTAGTCATCTTTTGGTTGTTGTGACAAAGCACCTGCAAAAAACAGTTTAGAGTTTCAGAGAATTCAGTTCATGGCTGGTGGCTCTGTTGTTTCTGGGTCTGCAGTGAGGCAGAACATCAGAGTGGAGCAACATGATGATGGAACGAAGCTGCTCAACTTGGGGCGGCCAGGAAGGGGAGAGGTAGAGGCAGGGGATATGATACAGTCCCCAAGGTCATACCTCCATGACCTACTCCCCTTAGCTAGCCCCACCTTCTGAGTTTCTGCCACTCCCTATAATTCCATCTAATTTCAAATCTATCAATGGATTAGTTTACTGATGAAGATATAGCCCCCCTGCCTTCACCTACTGCACGGTTCCCCCTCCTCTCTGGGTCTGGACAGCTCCTGGAAGCTGGGTGGCTACTCAGCACTCCAGGGAGTGACCCGCTCCCAGTGCTGAGCTCAGACCCGTGAGCTGCCCAATGAACACTTCCCAGCTCCACACCCAGACCCCAATCATCCCATCCATTCTTCTGTCCCTGCTGCCAGAGAAGAGGTGGTACAGAAGCCCGGCTGGGGCTGAGCTCCTGTCCTAATCCCACTGTGGCCCATGGGGCACAGAGTATGGAGCCCTTCGGCTCGAGCCCTCTCCCTTCCTGTTTCCCTGCTTTTTGCAGGGACCACGCCCCACACATGTTCCTTGGAGTAAACAAGACCCACAGTAAAACATAATGTCAGGGAATGGCTTCCTGAATGACCGGAAGGCCAGTTCCCAGCTGGCAGGTAGAAGACTGGGTCAGGAGGCTACTGACTTCTGGGTCAGGTCAGCCAGGAGCATCCGGCAGCATTCAGACTCCCCGAGTGGGCCAAAGGCAGAGATGCATTTGTGTGAAGGGGCCTGGCCTGAGTCAGAAGCTGTAGCCTCCTAGTTCAGTCCTGCTGTGTCCGGATAGGTGACTTTGGGCAAAAGGTCCGACCTCTCTGAGCCCTATTGAGTTGCATAAATGTATTTGGTTGTCTTGAAAACTACTTAAGAAACTGTAAGTGATACAGCCTTCCATAAAGATAGGTCAAAGCTCAAAATCCTCTGGAATGTTCCAAACTCTAACATTTCATTCTCAATAGGGAGGGAAAACAAAAAGGATAATGAAAATATTAATTCCTGTACCAAATAGTTAAAAGATTTTAAGACTTTTTTTGGAGGGGGTATTGTGGGTTAAACCCAAGGAGTGTGGAGTTATACCCCTAGAAGCGCTTCAATTATTTTTATTTTTGGACAGGGTCTCATTAAGTAGTCCAGGCTTGCATCAAATTTGCCCTTCTCCTTCCTCCCTCCTGAATAGCTGGGATCATAGGCTGAGGTTGTTCTGTCTGGCTTTGTTTTTTTGTTTTTTTTTTTTTTTAATTAAAATTCAGTCTTTTGATGTCTATTACAAAATTTTGGGAGTTTTCTGCATGCTCTGCCCTACCCTCTGCTAGACTCATGTTCTAGATCTAGAGAGCTTGATGTAGAAACAGAACTTATAATTAACTCATCTGCATCCATATGCAAATGACACTTTAATGATTTTTGTAAATATTTTCTATCACAGCTTGAAAGGTTCTTTGTTATGTAAATGAAGAGACTAAAGGGAAAGAATGTCTCCAGGTTTACAGGTTGTCGCAAATGCTTTAGGAAAGTGAAGACTGGCTCATAAACTATTGTCCTGGGTGCTGTTTCAAAACAAGCACCATCCACAGAATCAATTTGTGTTGCAGAAATGTTATATGTATTCTGACTGTTGTGGCTTGTGTCTAGATGCCCCCAAAGCCTCACGCTGTCATAGGTGGGGTTTTTTCAGAGGTGGCTGAATCTGTGATGCTGGGATTAAAGGTGTGTGATCACTAAATCAGTCCACTGATTAGTTTGGCATCACCCTAATCCTGGTAGCCTGCATAGAATATAAAAAGGGCAGAAGGAAGCTGCTCAGGTCCCTTGCTTGTTTGCTTTAGCTATCTTCTGCCTGCAATAAACCATTTCTCCTCTGCAATGCCCCTCCGCCTTGCCACCTTGCCTTGGAGCCAGCCAACTATGAACTGAAACCTGTACAACCTTGAGCTAAACAAACCTTTCCTCCCTTAACTTGTGAGTGTTGGGTAATGTTTTAGCAACGAGAAAAGTAACTAAGACACTGATGCTTTGATCATTGAATGACATTTTAAAACAATGATGGAACTCAAGCACAAGAAGCCTTCGTAGCTGTAACCCACTTGCTGGGTGGTCTCCCCACCAGGTGCTGTGTTGATCTGCAGAAAAACCCAGAAGGCTCATCAGCCACACCTGTGGGTGAGGGGAGGAAATCTGCAGCCCTTGTGTCGGACACCCCTGGTCACCCCATCCTGCCCACATTCTCTCAGATGGTGTTGTTGGCACCCTGACTCTCTCAGATGTTATCTATTACCCCAACTTCTCCAACTGTGTAGTAAGTGTGCAAGAACCAGCCTGGCACCCATCCGTGTCCCATGGATGAGCAGTATGCTTCATGGGACAGCCCTTACCAGATCTTCCATCGTATTCTGCACACCCCTCTGCAGGGAGGCATTGAGCTTCCAATGCCCACTGTGGTGACTAAGGAGACCTTCATTTTTATTCCTTCCCTAAATAACTCTCCCTGGTCCCCTATTTTTCTTCCTAGGGATCAAGGCCCATATAAACCACCTCACATAATCCCTCACCTTAGGCTCGGTTGTCTGGGGGACCGGCCTGGAGCAGAAGGTGAGCAAAGGAGGATGTGAGATTTCTCTCATGAGAGCAATAACCAGCTGTAATTTATCTTTAGGTTAAATCAAATATTTCTTCTACTTTGGGCTTGCATTTGTGTGTGTGTGTGTGTGTGTGTGTGTGTGTGTGGTAAAATGTTTCCTGTCATGTATGTATGTATGTATAGACAAGTGATTTCCACAATTCTAAGGAGATTTTTTTAATGTAACAATTACATAATAAAGAAAGTGGTAGTGACAGTTTGAACTGTGGTGGGGTAAGGAAAATCCCAACTTCTCAGCCTTACCTTTATCTAAACCTTACGCCCCCAAAGCTTGACACTTCATGATTTGGCACTGCTGCCCACACTTAAATTTCAGCCCCTCAAAATATTTCTTGTCCCCAAATATAGGACTTCTAAATGGATGATTTGTTCCAAGTATTTTTGCACTTTTCTGTCTTTTTTAAGGCCTATAAACTGGAGGTCAGTTAGGGTTCCTGAAGGTCACCGACTCTTAGGGAGAGAGAGTGGATTCCAGTGCTGGATTTGTCACTAATTGGCTAGGTGGCCATGGACTTCTTGCGTAACCCTCTGGGCTTTGGTTTCAACATTTGCAAAAATGAGCTGGTGGCACTGGATGCTTGGTAGGTCCCTTTCCAGTTCTACATTCTTGTACTAACATAATCTCCCGCTTGAAGATGATCCATTACTAGAAAAGAACGTCCACGTTTAGACTTCGTTATAATGGGATATTGGCCTATTTCAAAAGTAGAACAGCTGGAAGGGACACATAGAAATATAAAATTAGAGAACACATCTAATAAATTCCCAAAGACTTGTTAAATGACCACAAGACACTTTTTTAAAATTGCCCCTATTTTCATACACATGCCACATATCCACATATACAGGGCTTTTTGTTGAGTGTGTAACTTCATTCAGACAGCAGTCTGAAATAATTAATGCTTCATAATACTAATAATACTTCTTCGTTTGCCCTCACAGACTCAAGTTCAAGTTGCTGAACTGACCAGCTGTACAACCTGGGGCTCCTTAGCATTTTAGGTCACTTTCCTTAGTTACAAAACTCAGAATTGGATCCCTTCCAATTCTAGCCATGTTGAATAAAAAAAAAAAAATTACACCTTGTAATATTTCATTTGAACCCCATAAGAATTATTACTCATTTCAGGACTTCTCTTTGTCATGTTGTGGGTAACAAATGAAGGTGCAGAGAGTTAAACAACTTGCCAAAGGCCACTACCAGGCATGTCCTCTTATGCCTATGCAGGTTTTACTTTGTGTGCAGAAAGCTTGTTTTTTCAGAGTTGGGTATTGAACCCAGGACCTTGTGCATAATAGGAATAATAGGCTCTACCACTGAGCTATACCCTTTCCCCTTGTGTAGAAGCTTTTTTAGAAAATATTTTCCCATCGAGTTATTTTGGTGATTTTCTGACCTGTAGAAAAGGCAAAAGACTACTAAGATAACAGCCCATGAGTCACTCACTTAGATTCACCATTGTTCACATTTTGCTCCCTTTGTCATTCTCTCTGTTGAGTCTTTATTGAACCATTTTAAAGCAAGATTTAAACACCCTGACACCTCAACCTTAAGGACCCAAACAAGAATCTTCTTAGAAAAAGAATGTTCCCCTCCATACTATCATCCTATTATTTCGCCCAAGAAATGGAACATTCAGACAATAACATAATCTAATAAACAGTCTGTACTCAAATTTCATCAGTTACCCCAAACGATCTCTTGTGGTTTTTCTCCCTCCATGCAGGAGGGAATTAAGGACTGTACAGGTCATTTTGTTGCCATATCTCTTAGTCTCCTTTGACTCAATTAATCTCTAATCTCTTTCTCTCATTCTTTTTCTTTCTTTCATGATGTTGAAGAGTTTAGACTAATTGTACCACAACCGGACATGCTTGTTTCCTCATGATTAGGAAACTTACTAAACAGTGAATATTTGAGGGCACAACTTTCACAAATGTGACACTAGTCCTGTCTCCCAGCTAATGAGAATGGTGTGCCCTTGCCCTTGCCCACACTCACAAGCCGTCTTCAAGCCAGGGAGGGCCAGGGCAAGCAGAAGAACATCTGATTAAAGTTGCCTGGTGACTTACCAGCAAAGGCTGTCAGGTTGAACAAGAAAAAAGGAGAACTTCCCAAACAACATACTGACAGAACTAACAGTTACTACCTCTTTATTTTGCCAAAAAAAGATACTAAAAAAACAACAAAAAAAATCTATCTTTTCATAGATCTACCATTGTCTCATAAATAGTGGGCATTTTAGTACCAAAAGGTAGAAATAAAGATTCAAAAAAGGGTAGTTTTCCAAAAAGGACTGTTGACCACTTCCCCCGGACCATATATCATATACCCTGTACCTGGTCCTCTATGGCTTTGCTAGGGACTCTGGGAACCTTGCCTTGGATAGGCGTAAGAAGTTAGCATCACTCACCTACACTAGTTTTCAAAGCTAAATTACTGGAAATAGTAAAAGTGTTTGTGTGGCCTTCCTCAGTTCAAATACCCTGTGACAGATGTGTGGTCTCTGGGAGAAAGGAGGAGGCAGGAGGGGAAGCCAGCGCACCTGTAACAGGTCACCCGGAACCACACCCCTGCCCCCTGCATTCTTACCTTCCCTGGAGCCTCGCAGCGCGTCCTGAGAGGAGTCCCGGGTCTGGAGACACGGGCCCCTTCTCAGCCTTTCTACCTCCCGGCTGCTGCCTTCCAGCCTCCTGGCCAGTTCCTCGTTCTCCTGCCCCAGTCGCCTCTTCTCTTCCTCCAGTGCTGATTTGTCCCGAAGGAGGTTGCTGTAGGCCACCTCCAACTCCCTGGCTTGGGTCTCCAGCCGGTCCCGATCCCTCCTCAGGGCCCCCAGCTCCCTCTGCAGCCCCTCCTGGGTCTCCTGGGGCCCGGCAGCCTGGTCCAAGTTCAGCCGCTGGAGGAGGCTCTCCAGGGAGCTGAGCCGGGCTTTGGTGGACTCCAGCTCTGCACGCTGGGTGTTGCTGTCTCTCTGTAGGTCCTGGATGACTGACATGGCCTGGCCCTGCTCGGGGCAGCTGGATTCATTGGGACTGGCCACACTGAAGGTGTACTGGCATCGGCCACTCCGATCATTGGCCTTGCGGAGCTGGGCTGCTCTGGCGCCTGCTGCCCACACCAGGCAAGCCAGCAGCAGCAGCTGGACAGCTGGCATCTTGGGCTGCAGCTGGAGCAACATGCACAGAAGAGCCTCAGTGCAGAGGCCAGGGGAGGCTTCCTCTGCAAAACTCTGCCGCACTGCGAGGTGCCTGGATGGGTGGGCCTGCTGGCTTGTGCCTGAGCTCCAGAGAGGTTTATATATACTGGGGAGCCAGCCCCGCGTTGGGGAGAAAGAGGTGGCCACGTGAGGCTGGGTGGAGCTGTCACAGAGGGGTTGCTCTCACACTGCCAGCAAGGATCTTAGAAAATAACCTTCCAGAAGGCTGCTTGGAATTTCTTTTTCTAAAAAAGAATGCTCACCCATATGTACCCCCGTCCCAACAATCCTCCCTATACTTCTACTCTTCGTGCACACGTGTGTGCTAATACACACACACAAAAATGTACCTCAACCAACGGGAATACTTATGTGCTGGTTTGAACAAGGATAAGTCTTTTAGTTTATATTTCTATTCACTCTGCAGACTGCTTTGTGCCAGGAAGTGTACAAGGAGCCAGGGACGCAGACACACCTGAGACATAGTCCTGTCCCTGTAGCCGGGGCAGAGACAGTTCACAGCCAGCTGGAAGATGAGCACGGCCCCCTCCTGGGCTTCAGGCGCTCCCGCAGAAGCAGCTGAGAGCAAAAGGTCTTCCTTTGCTCCTAGCCTGCAAACAAATGTGGGTGGATCTCTAGGAAAACTTCCCAATTACAGTCGTGCATTTCAGGTACCAATGTCCACGCTGGTCTCCTGAGCACTTTTACTCTGTGTGTGTGTGTGTGTGTGTGTGCATTTGTGCACATTTCAACATAAACCTTACTGCTAAAACCTGTGGCACCCTTCTCAGATATTTTTAAGTGTATAAAATACTTAGTATTACAAAGGAAAAGGAAGCACATGATATTAAATTATGATTATTGAAATTTTAAAAATGGAATATATATGTGCTTTATTAACCCATTAAAACAAGATCTAGTCGAAGGTCCAATTTCAAAGCAGCTTTGAGTGTAAACAGGATTTCATGATACCTACAGCAGCTGTAATGTCATAAAATGTCTATGATTTCTCATGGTAGGGACAAGATGGCAGGTATCATTAATCTTGGGTGGATGGCTACATTCATAAGGGAATAACATGTTAAATTTCATTAGAAGGCAGTGAAAACAAAGATCTTATTTATTTCCCCTTCCTAATTCATGGGCTTTTCGAAGTGTAACTTAATGAACCCCACTTTACGTTAACAGACACGAAGATAGGTGGGGTGCAGTAGTGTATACATCTGTATCATAGCTGCTCAGAAGGCTGAGGCAGGAGGATTGCTTCAGCCCAGGAGTTCAAGGCCAGCTTGGCTAACATAGCAAGAACCATCTCACAAGAAAACACACACAATAAGAAAGCCACTTCAAAACAACAAAGCAAATGGAAAAAAACACCAAATATATCAAGAACTGTAATAAGTTCAGGCAAATCAGTGTGCATATGTAGCTCTACAGGTACCATAAGACAATGGTTGGATTTGAACAATTATATGTTGTCAAATACCAATAACATCTTCAATATTTGTGTGGCAAATATTTCACATGTGCCCTGGCAGATTCCGCTTAAGACTGAATAAACACAGTTTGCTGCAAGGATTCTATTCTTATTCGAGTGGTTCTAAAGTTAAACCTGCGCTTGAGACATTTACAAATTGTCGTCTCTTTCCCCGATGATGGATAGTGTTCTCGGTTCCCGAGTTGAGTAGTAAACATCACCAAAATGATTTTTCCAAATTGTCTTCTACTCAGCGAGAACTCAGTTTGAATCTGCTTGGCTTTGCTCTTAGGAATGTTTTCTAGCTATTAAAAGGACTGAGATAATTCATGTGCTGCCACTCTATGGAGGAAAAGAATATCCGATAAAGATATTAATGTTCCTGTCTCAGGTTTATACTTTGTGACTGGCCCAGGAGTGCTTTGCTTCTAAAGGGAGAACATGGTACTAGAAATTAGGTCTTCCCTTCAGTCAATTTTCTTGCCACAGTTCGGCCTGCCTCCTTTCATCTGGGATCATGCGATCTATAATTCTTGTGGCTTTTCCACTCTGTTCCTACTGGCCTTTAATGAATCTTTGTTATTTTCTCTGCTACTCTGTCCCTCTCCAGCTGTCTAAGCTGTGGCCTGGTCTGAGGCATCACTGTCATTGTGGGGCTGTGTCAGAGGTGAGAAGTTCAACAATCCCGGGCATTCTCACTTGCTCTGGCCCCTTGTTTTGTTTTGTTTTGTTTTGTGACAGGGTTACTCTATGTAGCCCAGGCTGGCCTTGAACTTGTGAGCCTCCTGCCTCAGCATCCTGAGTAGCTGGGATTCAGGCATGTATAATCTTGGCTGGCTCTTTAGCCCAGTTTTGAAGACCAGGCTAAAGCTACCGCTGGTAATTCTCAACCTTCTGTTTTTGGGGGGTGTTGCTGGGGATCAAACTCAGGGCCCTGTGCTTGCCAAGCAAGTGCCCTACCGCTTGAGCTAAATCCCCAGCCCCTCTCAACCTTCTTTATGGTTCCTGGCAAACGTCACTGCGTATGCTTAGGGAAGTTGAGCTTGACTGTTGAGCTCTCCTGGGTCACTGTGGCCCACAGCCGGTCATCTCCCCCTCTGGAGTCTGGTGTGCTAAGTGAGGATTTCCGGTGCACCTTCTGCCTCTTTTCACTGACCCACCCTCACCCCCACACCCCCCACCACTCAGTAGCTTCAGCTCTGCCTCCTGCTGGTTCTCAAACAGAATCACGAGGGATGTCCACACCGTGCACCGCAGCCCAAGGCCCTTACAGGTGAGGAAACTAAGGCCTGGGGAGACCAGGGTCACACAGCCAATGAATGGCAGAGCCAGAAAGAAGATGGAGTCTCCCGATTCTTGGGTTTTCTGCCTTCTCGCATCTATCTGCAAGGCCCCCAGGGTGCCCCCGACTCTCTCAGAAGACATGAGAGACTCCAGTCACTTCTTCCCTGCCATTAGTCAGTGCTCTAGAAAGTGAGGTCGCTTCTTGTATTCTCATTAAATAAAGGCCTGCAGTGAGGAGAATGTACACACACCCCTGAGTTAATGAAACTGCCTTCCTTCACAAAATAGAATCATTTTCTGCAAAACAGAGAGAAAAGCTCACAGAAGAAACAGGAGACTCCCAGCTCACGAGCAGCACTGGAACATCTGGTCAGCTCTCGCCTGCCCTTTTCACCTCCCTGCGGTCCAGGACTCAGGCCAGCGCCTGCTCCCTGCTGCCTGCCTCTCCCTGAATTCTGGACGTGGATACCCTTTTCCCTCTGAGGAAACACTGGCCACTCCAGCTTCTCATCTAGACTATGTTCCATCCCCGTTTCCTTTCTGAGGCCTGGGGCCAGAGAGTCTGTGGCTCAGATGTGCCAGGAAGATGGATGCTCAGTGGGGCCTCGGGCCCGGGCAGCTGTGCATGTTGTCAGAGCGGGTGTGGGTGGTGCTGGCCTGGACTGGAGCAGCAGGGACCCTAGGGAGGCGGTGTTACTAAGGGGCATCATGTGCAGGAACTCCAAGTTGTTTTTATTTTCCTTCTGTACCACCAGATTTAAGCTAGTTGGCTGCTGATTTTCTTCAGCAGGGCTTCTGTGAGAAGCCTGTAGAGGTAAGGCTGAGTCTGATTTTTGTTCCCAACATCTAGTGAATATGATCAAAGTAGAAGGTGAATGTTTAAATTGTAAATTCGTCACAGTAAAAGACACATTGCTATTAATCCCCCTCAAAATACTCCCCCTCTCTTTGAACACACTTATCCATCATTCGCAGCACTTTCTGAAGCAGTTCTGGAAGGCCTCTTCCAGAAAACATTATAGTGTGTCCTTATGTACCTTACTCACTAGATCTGGCACCATGCAACTTCTGGCTCTTCCCCAAAGTCAAAATGACCATGTAAAGTAAAACATTTTGAACCTGTTCGGGACATGGAGGCAGCTATGACAGTGCAGCTAAAGACACTCATCAAAGAGGCCTGCCAGAGCTGCTTCAAGAAGTGGCAAGAATGTGGGATAAGTGCATTCAAAGCAAGAACTACGAGGGAGATTATGGCAATGTGTCTTGTACTGTAATACATTTTTTTTTTTTAAACTATTTTTTTTTTTTTTTTTTGTGGTGCCGGGGATCGAACTCAGGCCCTTGTGCTTGCAAGGCAAGCACTCTAATCACTGAGCTAAATCCCCAGCCCTGTAATACATTTTTAACAATTTAAACATTCACCGTATTTTTCAATCACACCTTGTAGAGCTCAATAAACTTTCAATGGATACAACAATAGATGAAAGAATTGCAGAGAAATAGAAAGTAAAAAGTACCTAAGGACTGAGAGTAAAGCAAGCCGTGGCAGCAGCTCGCAGGCTGCTGAGGACACTGTGGATCTTCCTGGGGCTGCTCACAGGGCTGTCCCAGCTGGAGAGGAAACTTCTGCTGGGGGCTTGGAGGGGTTATCTTCAGGGGTACAACCCTCCCACAAACACACACAGATAGCCCCAAATGGAATGATGCTTTTGCGTATGTTTCTTTTACCAAGGAGGAGGAGGAGGCTTACTGCAAAAACATAGTGAATAAAATGGTGACTTATGTGAAAATGAGGACCAGGATGGTGACTGATGAGAAAAACATGCAGTCTTGAGTTGGGGATCTCATGGCACCCTTCTCTCCCTGGCAAAGCTCCCTGGGATTATAACACCTTGCAAATCACTCAAATTATCCCTTTTTAAGCACTGATTATGTTCAAAGTCTAAGGAGCTGACACAAATGTGTCGAGACAGACAGCAAGGAACTTTCCGGCTGTAATGTTATGGAAACTATTCACACAAGCCAGGTGCCAAAGAAGTCTTCAGAGGGGAGAGTCTCCTGGGGACACGACAGGTTTCCCAGGGGAATGCGACCTATTGAGATAATACTGAGACACTCTGCGTGTGGCCTTGGTTCTTTACATTTAGGTTGTGTCTGGCATCAAGCAATGCTGGATCACTTCTGGGTTTAATGCAAACAGTACATTTCCTTCGTTGCTGCCTCCTGCCACCCTTTGACACATGGTGGCCCAAAGCAAGAGGAAAGAAGGGCCTCACACCAGAGTCCTACACAATCTCCTTCATCTGGTGTTTGTCCAGAGGTGGTTTAGTGCTCATAGGGGCAGAAGGTCAAAGCTGGTCCTGGGTACTGGGCATTCTCCTCCTACTGGGAGCGAGAGACCTTTAGGGGTAGATTCCAGCAGCTTCAGCCACTCTTGGCAGAACCCTGAGAGTCCCAAATGTCACGCTAGCATCTACTTCAAGTCACAGCATGTGGATATCATCAGAGTGACACTGTTGGCAATTTGTAGTGTTTAGATTACACCATTCATCCCGTGAACATCAGAGAAGTTTCGTTTTGTGGCATATTAAGTGGATTTCCCTTCAGCTCTGCATGGGGTTTCCATGAGGGCCTGGAGGCATATGGGAATATGAAAGGAAGCACAGAAAGAGAAATCGAGACTCATTCATTTAAAGTGCCAAAGAGTAGCCCAGTTTGAATCCAAGCATCTGACCAGTGTTATGGACACCATGTCAGATCTGACCGGGAGAGCTTGGGTGGACAGGAGAGTGATTCCTAATGACTTTTGGGAGCTGGGACACGGTATCCTTGCATATGGGGCTGACAAAATTGTGCCCATGTCTATGCTGATTATGAATCACATATTTCATACTTGAAGTGATTAAAATTGATTGTCATTAAAGAGTTTCTTAGGATTCTTTAGGAAAACTGAACTTAACAGAAACCAAATGCCTTGGGGTCCCTTCTGATTTGAATATACACAATTTCTGGGTGCCTTTTAACTCTTTTGTTTGACTGCTCTCTATTCTTTTATTTTTCCCTTAAAAGTCAGACTTACATGCACAACCACCTGCCTGCCCTGTGATATTAAAGCATTCCCTATCCCCATTTGCTCCCGCCTTTGAGTAAGTTTTGTTCTGCTGTTAATTTTCTATCTCTTGCCAGCTTGACCCCCCTGTGCTCACCTTCCCCACAGAAATGCTATCTGATTTTTAAGTAATAATCTACTTTGGGATGTGATTAGATCATGCTTTTTATGTCTTTCTCTTTCTTCTCCCGAGTTCACATTGAAATCCCTTTCTAAGGAGCACATAATTAAGTTGGAAACATGTTTTTCTGAGCTCTTTTCCTTATCCATCATCCTTTAGTTCTCATCATTTTTTTCCTGAAATTAAAAATGAGGGAGAGGATTACTTTTCTTCATTTGCTGTCCCAGCCCTTGTTTCCTGGAGCAGTGCCCATCTCGTGGCTGTTTCCTAGCCCCTCCGCGATGGGTTTTCCATGTGAGAGCCTGTGTTTCCTGAAGAGCAGCCTCTTTCAGGAGCGACACAAACTGCTTGCACTGATGATCCTTCCTCCCGAGACTCTGCATCCTGCCAAAGACACACAGCCGAGTTGGACCTAAAGAACTTACAGGATGCTTTCCCATCTCTGTTCTCATTTAATTTTCAAATAGTCCTCAAGTAAACTGGGCAAAAATTCCTCCTTTACAAATGAAGAAACAATAGAGTGGTGTGATTAGCTGAATAATTAAAGGTTACACAGCTGAGATAGACAGACAGACAGACGGCCATATCACTGAGCATGACCTTCTAACTCCATCAGATTTCTAAATTTTGTGCCATTTCAGGGGAGGCCTCAAGAACAGACTTTATAAAGGCCCTTCGGATATTCCTTTTCCACATCATCTCTTGCCTAGCAACACGAGGACTAGATTTGGCCAAATGTATGCAAGATGTCTGTTTTGGGTCACACTGTACATGTCTGCAGGGCCACAGCAGAGATGGCCAGCAGCCACCGGGTGGCCATGACAGCACAGGTGCAGTCTCAAACTAACTCAGACTAACCTGCAGGCGGTGGAAGACTCACCCCGAGCCTGCGAGAGGGCTGACAGCACAAGTCTTTCTTGTGTGGAGCACAAGAAACTTCCTGTTGTAGTTTCAAGGTACAGATTCTCATCCAAGTCCCCCCGAGGAAAACGGGGAAAGGGTGTGTGCGCATGTGTGGGGCACAGTACAGGAAGTATTCGCCTAAACTGAAACAGAAGATGGTGTTTTAATTAAAACGGAAGGTGGCCTTTTAATAAAAGCTCAGGTCTACTGTTCTCCCTGGCTCCCAGGAGCTGTGCATCTCCACATGCTGACTCTGACCTCCACTTTCTGTTGGCTGGTTTTCATCTGTCCCAGGAAGCCACCGCAGCCCCAGGCCCAGCTCCCGCTGTGTGGCTCTTCGGCTCCTTTCTTCTGCTGTTGACGTGGTCTCTCTCCCCATCCACCTCTCTGAGAGACATCTGATCTATTGAGCTGCCTTTGTCAAGTGAGCACGCCAGTCAGGGCTTGTCCACAGGGAACAGAAACTCATCCTCAACCCATTAAATGATGTTTAGCAGTGGTGGTCGAGGGCCTGCTTGGACTAGAGGCCCACATGCAAGGGAGACTCCCTTAGAAGGAGAGTGAGTTGGCCAGAAATGATCAGCAGCTCAGAATCAGTGCCCCAAAGTGGTCTGTCCTTCACTTTGTTCAGGAAGTATGTTTCTTTCTTCTTTTTTTTTTTCTGTCTTATTTTTCTGGGCAATACATGTCTTACCAAGGAGGTGGGAAGTACAGGGCATTCAATCAGTTACTACTTTAGGGCCTAACATTTTATTAGGCGTGGAAAGATATTTCGAATTTTGTGGGGTATAAAGAAATAAGAAAATGAAGACAATTTCCCAATGATGGGGGCTTCCTTTCTCATGCAGGCATAGGGAAAAAAGAAACAGTGTACATGGTGTTTATATAGCAACAACATAGGTAAAAAGGCTTTATGACTTTTTTCTGGGACTCTGCTTACCATAAACACTTTCCTATGGGAAAATATGTCTCATGGCTCACATCAAAGAACCAAAAAAATAATTTTTTTTTTTTTAAAGAAGGCAAAGACTATATGGGGACAATGGAAGAAGAATAAAAAGATGAATAGTCATTCTGGTTGAGTGTTAGACCCTGGGACCTTTATTGGCCAGGAGTCCATGTGTGAGTGTATATTTTTTAATCAATACATATTAAAAGCCCAGCAGCTTTACAAACCAGGATGCATGTGGAAATGCTTTGATGTTTGTGATTGTTTTTCATACATTGAAAGTTTATATATTACCAATCGAGAACAGTCCACTTGCTATCTTTGGTATAGAATCAGGACCACCCTTGATCTACTGCTAGTTGAATGGTCAGTACTCAATATTAGGGACACAAGAATCTCAGAAAGTCCAATACCACAAGAATAACACACTGGAAAATATGCTTAAACCAGAGCCATGAGACAAATTTGGGGCCTTAAAAACAAACAATAATTTTCGGATGTTGAAAATTTCATAAATGTTGTTTTGTCTCTGTGAATAATCTCCTGTACCTACTATATTTTTACATACCAATGTTACCAACACATTTTTATTTTGAAATTTACGACCATTCGGAAAGAGAGAAATACCATGGCCCTCACTTTACAGGGGAGGACATTGAGAATTAATTGACCTGTCAATCGTGGATGTGTTAAAACAGAGTCTAGCGCTCCCTGCATGGCATCCCCCACTCCCTCCCAGGCCTCTGCTCACCCCTTCTTCCACCTCAGCAAAGTGATATAAAATTGAATACTTTTAGCCCTGATCTATATTTATACTGATTTTTCTAGGAAGATAATTAATATAAACTTTATCTTCAGAATGACATTTATGAAAAATGTATACAAAGTGATAAAAGGATATTAACATATTTCCGTCTCAGTTTTTAGCCTAAGATTGGAAGATAAGTAATAATCTAATGATTATACTAGTAACCAGAAATTGTTTTAAGTGAATATTAAGTGACTTATCTTAAGCTTTTATTTGGTTCTTCCAAACTTATCTCTTACTTACCCCTTCTGTTTCTGCTCTATTACAAGTCAGTATATGAGGCTGAAAAGGGACGACCAGACATCTCTGCATAGTCTTTCCACTCTTTGTGTCACTGAGGGCATTGCCATGCCTCAGTTTCTCCACATCTAAAATGGCTCTGAATGTTCTTGTGACAATTAGATGGCAATTGAGCATGGGACCCTGAGTGTCCTGCAGCAGGATGTTCAATACTCATTACTCTCTTCCTTTCTCTACTGGAGCAAAGAGATCCAGCAGGATGAAAGCACCTCTTGAATTCACTTTACAAACATTGCAAGTGTTAAGAATCATTTCGTAGGCTGGGGGGGGGGGTGCAGCATAGTGGTACAGCCACTGCCTGGCCTGCCTTACACCCTGTGCTAATTCCCAACAGTGAGCCCGATAAAAACAGTCACCATTCATCATGCCCTGATTGCATTGTGGGTGCACTATATTTAGGGTCTACCATTCTTTCAACTATTATGCCAGACGGTTCCCATTTCCCCCACATTACTGTTGAAAAATTCTAAGTCTCAAAGAGTCACATTGGCAAGTAGGACACCTGCGGTGAGAATCCTGGTCTTGCGCAGGGTTTGAGCTCTTTGAGTGACTCGATGCTTCCTTTTTTGACCAAAGTAAACTCACCTGCACTAGATAGTATCTACTTACCAGTAAATAAAACCTCAGTGTGACATGCATTATTTAAAAAAGGGATTTTGTTGCTGGAACATTTTCATCTATTCATTCCCTTTCTGAATTCTTTAGTTCTGCAGAAAACAGAAAATCTCTTCTCTGTAGATCAGTTAAATCCAAGTAACGGATTTCAGTAGGCATAAGAAAGCATGACAATGTATTTCACTTTTGAAGAGGAACTGGGACCTCCTACCGGCAACATTAAGAGATGAGAGAAAGCCAAAGAGGTGGGCACAGGACTCAAATCAACAACCGGCTTTCACCGAGAACACTTTGTCCTTCAAAACTCTAGTTCCAGGAGGTTGTACGAATTCTCAAGGGGAGGAAATTATCTCAACAGAAGGGCTATCTTCTTTGTGGCTTTTTGGCCTAAGTAAAAGTGGAAAAACATCAGATGTGGAAAAGCAGCTGTTTCTGTGCCAATGATCCCTGAGTGTCTTCCTGGGAATTACATGCACTGCAGATTATTGGTGGATGTAGTTTGGGTCCAGCTAGCTTCCTAATTCCCCATTTCCCAGAGTACTTAACTGTAGAATCTAGCCTGTTTGTAGTCAGAGAATTCAGAATGATTTTATCATTAGCATCAGCAAAACTGAGTTAAACAGGCCAATCTGCTAAAAACAAAAACACATACTGCATGATGCAGCCCAAATTAAATATAACTTTGGATTTTGAAACTTTAATTTCCCTCCAATGTATATGCGTTTCTGTGGCTGCAGTATTTCCTATGGATTCTGCACTCTTTCTGGAATCTTGCTTTACTCTTATTGCAGCAACACACGCTCCTGGGTCTCTTGCCCCCACCCCTTGCTCTTCCTCTGACTTAAGCTGAGTTCTTTCTTCCTTCTGAGCTGTCTCCATGGGTACCCCAGGGCTCTTCAGTGCCCCACCTTTCTCACAACAGGTGCAATTGCTTGGAGAGCTCATCCGCGGTCACCAGCCTCTAAGGCGGCCCCACATCCCTCTGTGAATCTCCTCCCACATTTTAGCAGGGTCTGTCCATGTGACCAGTGATATTGGCAGAAGTGATGGCATGTCACTTCTGAGATTAGGTTACTAAGGACTGTGGTTTCCTTCTTGAGCTTTATGGGCTTTTCTCATAGGCTTAGATCATGCACTTGGGGGAGGCTGTGTTGTGAGTGGCACGTGGAAGGGCCCACCTGGGAAGGAACTGAGGCCACCTGACACAGCAACATGAGTGAGCTTGCAAGTGGGTCCCTGTGGCCAGGTGACCTTGACTTAACCCCGTGAGAGACTCGGAGCCAGAACCATTAAGCCAAACTGCCTGCTCCTGGACTGACCCACACAAGTCGGGAGACAGTAAATGCTTGTTTTAATCTACTAAATCCTGAAGTTATTTGTTATGTAACAGTTATACACATCATCTGTTCTTATGTTTTCCACTACAATCTCTAAATTTCATTCCAAAGTTTGGATTCCTCACTTGCACTGTAATCCCCAATTTCTAACTGCCTGAATGTCCTGCCAAAATCAAAGCCATTATCTTCTCAGATCATCCCCTACTCTCAACAGCTCTATTTTAGTCCTCTCTAGACCTGTTCTTCTCAAGGGCCCACATCTGTGAAAGAGGAAGATGCCCTGTGCACATCCTTGACTTCAGGGAGCCGATCTTCTTCCTGCTGTCCCCACTTCTTGCTTTCCTCCCCCAGGCTCCACTCACTCTTCAGTTCAGTCTTTGTTCAGTGAATACTTGTTCAAAGGAGTCAATACCCGCTCCTCTGTGTTCTTAAAGATGCTGGCAAACAGGTCTCGATTTGTTCTTGAATCATATTCTATGCATCAGTCTTATCACCTCAACTAGACTGCACATTACAATGCATTTTATATTTTAGGTGATTATTCATTACCAGGCATTGTCTGCTCTGTACCAGACATTGGGCTGTGTACTTTGTGAATGTTATTTTCTTTTCTCTGCAGTCCTGCAGAGCAGCTCTTTCCATCCCTAGCTCGCAGATAAGGAAACTGGGGTTGAGACCCGATGAGACATTTGCCCAAGGTCACACACTTAGAAAGTTGTGGGCCCCAGAGCGGAGTCAGACTGTCCTCTGGTTCATCACCTCATTCTGTTCTTCTATGCCATGTGCTTGACTTGTCCTTGACCCCTGACCCGGGCTGTGGCCAGATGGGCATTATTGACTCCTTAGGTGTTGTCCTGGGCCTGTGGTGTTGAATGTACGGCACCCATGTTGTTTGTTTTTTTTTTAAGATGAAAGATGTTAATGTAGAGTTATTTTCTGTAAACTAAAACCTCAGTATTCAGGCTTAATTGCAGTGTTGGCACTTTGCAATAAATAAATGGGTTTTGGGTTGCAATTTGGGCACTCATCTCTAAAAGCTTCGCCATCACTGTCCGAGGCTATGGGCACGTGGCCAAAGTGGAGGATGTGAATAGAGAAAAATAAATTGAAGAGGAAAAAGAAATTAAAATGAATATCTAAGGACTATCCTTTTTTTTTAAGATGGAAAACTTAATGTGTTTATATGCTAAAGGAAAAGAGCCAACAGAGCAGGAGAGATGCCAGTTATAACAATAATAATATCTGGCATTTATTAAGTGTGTCCATGGGCGAAGAGCCATGCTAAGCGTTTTACCAGGATGACCTCCCTAGTCTTCCACAACATACTTATAAAGTGAGTACTATGATTATCATAATATTTTGCAGATGAGGAAAGTGAGGCTTTGTCCAAGGTCACACAATGAGTGGTGATCTAAAAACAGGAGTGTGGTCTGCTGCGCCTAGGAATGCAGGGGTGTGGACGCCTTCGCTGGTGTGGAAGCCATGCTTCTGTTTAATGAGCACCCAGAAAATACCAAGGCTTCTGCTGACTTTCATTATGATGCTCATCGTAAAGAGAAGTATATAGTCCCATTAAAAAAGTGACAAAACTGAGACTTGGTGGCTAATCACATGCCCCGGGTCTTCACCTTTTTTCTCTAAGTGCTGATGTTTACCAAGGATTGCCAAGGAGGGTGCTCCGTATCCTTACTCTTATCAGCCTTTGCTTCTGTCATTCTCATCTAGTCAGCGGGAATGAGAATTCCTAGCTCAGGAAAGGGTTTCTCTTGGGAAGTGTGGTTAGGTTGGTGTGGTTGAATTAGGCTTTTAAAGAGGTTCCCCTCCATTTGCATGGAGATCAGGCTGTTCTACAGCTTTTGACAGTGAAACTCTTCGTCCCTCCAGAGGGATACAGGCAGAGCACCGTTTACAATGCTCAGTTCACTGAATGATGTGACTGAAGTTCTGTATGTGTTTCTAAAGAAGCACAATGCGTAGGATATTTTTGTTTGATCATATGAACTTTTCAAAATAACTGGTAGTACAAATCAAAAAAGTGTTGAAAGAGTATAGCATTGTCATACGAACTCTTGATTCATGAGAAGCTTGGAGATTAAAAAAAAAAGATCATAAGTAGAAAGACAGAAAGTTGTTAACTTTAACTGATTACCAAACAGTACCTGAAATGTATAAGCTGCTTCCTAGTTTATAAAGCACTGTTCTGTGTATGCATCACGCCCTTCATTGGGTGCTGGTAGATCAGTTAGCAATGCTTTCATCTATAAGTAACAGAAAACCTGGCTTAAATAGCCAGGTTTGTTTTCTCATTTAACCAGAGGGCTGGAGACTGGTGCAGTAGCTCAGTGGTAGTGTCAAGAGTCCAGGCTTCTTAGACCTCCCGTTTCACCAGTCTTACCATGTTCTTACCTACCTTGGTGAAAGTCACCTTGTGGTGGCAACACAGCTGCCCAGTGATCACATCTGTGTTCAAGCTGGAGAAGGAGGAAGAGAAGGAACAGATACCCAGGACAGCTTTCCTGGTCTTTCATTGGCCATCCTCACCGCATAGGAGGGTAAGAAATCAAGTGTTTAGCTTTTCTAGCCTAACGATAGAAGAGGTGAGCAAAAGAGAAACTCACCAGTTTACAGATGAGAAAGCTGGTGTGCTTTCCCATAATTAGTCACAAAGGGGCAGAGCTGGAGCTCAACTCAAGTCCCCATATTGCAGCCCTCATGTTATTTCCATCCTATTGAGTACTTAGCCTCTATAAATTCTGCCGCAGAAAAATATGTCATAAAACAACAAAAAGCCGTAGCAGTGGGGTTGTATTCACCTTTTAAACCAGAAATTTCATACCAATATGCAGTATATTTATCATTGTTGTTTAATATCATTATTATTCTGTTTTTATAGATATGAATAACAACTAAGCTTTAAAGATACTGATTGAGCATTATTTATAATTGTAAAACACTTCAGGGGATGCCATAACTTTAAACAATAGGGGACTGGTTGAAAAAATTGTAGTATACACCATAAAAGAATAGTTAGAAATAAAGTTTTGGAAGAACTTGGTATTGACAATATTTTGTTAAATAAAATAAATAAATAATAAAACTCAATAAAATGTTACCCTAGAATTTAAAATACATATTGTATATATAAAAGATATAAGTAGAGCAAAAATGTTCATAGTGATTATATTTGCGTGCTACATATTTTGACTTCCATCTTTGTATTTTTTGTAATATAACTTAAAGTCAGGTTTATTGAAGTATAATTTATGTACAGTAAAATCCAACCTTTTTAGGTAGACTTTTGACCAATATATACAGTTTTATATTACAATCAAAATGCAGATAGTCTCCAATGTTTTCACTTAAAGTTTTTCAAAGTTGCTGTGTAAAAGAGATATACAGTACAAACTATATTTTGAATTTTGATCTTCGATTTTTTTCCATGGCTACTAATATTCAGTACAATACTCTTTTGTGATCCTGGATTGGGAGCATCCAGCTTCCACTCAGCTGTGTGATCACAAGGATAAACAATGGATACTCTCCAGTCCTGTGGTGCTAAGCTGTGATGTTCAATAGGTTGGGTATATTAAATATATTTTCAAACTATGATATTTTTAACTTATGATTGGTTTTTTGGGATGCAACTCCATCATAAATTAAGGAGCATATGTACAGAATATTTCCTTTGCCCAAAAAGTTTCCTTGAGCCCTTTTATAGTCATTTCCTTTGCTCCTACAGTTTTGCCTTTTCAGGAAAGCCATGAGAATAAAAATAATAGGCAACTTTTGTTTCTGGCTTTTATCAATTAATATAAATGCCTTGGAGGTTCATCCATGTTGTTGCATTTTGAAGTACGTAGTTCATTTTATTATGCAGTGTCTGTACTTATCTTTGGCCCACTTCTTTTTTTGGTTGGGCTATTTCTTATTAGTGGAACAAGGTTCTTCATATATTTTGGTACAAATCCTTTAGCAAACGTGTGAATTGTAAATATTTTCTCTCAATTTATAATTTGTTTTTTATTTCCATAAGAATATCTTTTGAACAGATTTTTATTTTTGATAAAGTCCAATTTATGTTCTTTTAAAATTTTTGTTCATGCATTTTCATGTCTTACATAAGGAATCTTTGCTTAACAACAGAAATTTTCTCCCCTGCCTTCTAGAAGTTTTATAATTATAAGTTTTATAGTTAGGCCTATGGTCCATTTTGAGTTAATTTTTGTATATGGTATGAGGTAATTTTTTCTTAAAATCTCAACAATATAAAATTTTTGGTCTGGAAAGATATCATATCAGCACTATTTTTTAAAAAATGAATTCCAAGGTACAGCTTGATTTAACAAGAAAAACCAGGAAATCACATCGTACAGGAAATAAGGAGGGTCATAAAGAATGTCAGTGCATGGACCAACAATGCAGCCACCTGCACTCTGAGGAGATGGTTGTGTGTCCAGTTGGATAGCCTAGACACGGGCTTAACAATCATGTGGGCGCAGGAGAGGAGTCTTGGGTCTACTCAAGGTAGCTGAGACTCGCTGGAAACTAGAAGTCCCTAAATGGACAACATTTGACGAAGGTATGGCGGGAAGAAAAGAAAACCATTCACCAACTCGAGGAAATGAAAAGGAACCCTGAGTTTGTCTCCTGAGAAATTTAAGCTGTCCTGAACCTTGAGGGTTGATTTAATATTATTTGAAACCCCCAATGTGAGAAGTAAATTTAAAAACTTATCTGTGATAATAATCTTTGAATGCTTGGCAGACTTATGTAGAACAAGAGATTCCTACAGGAAAAAATACCCCTACTAAAGAAAAGTTATGAATAAGAATTTATAAAATAAGACAGAACCCACAAAGGCCACGATGGATGTGGCCTTGGGTTGTGTGGTGTGTACCACAGGGGAACACAGGTGGTGGTGAGAATGGGTCTCTGGAGTTACATGTTGGGGTAACCCTAGAAACCATCCACTATGAGCAAGAGGCAACAGGCATTGTAATAGGGGACTAGAGACCAAAAACTTCACACTGTTACTATTGTTGCAACAATAATATGAAAGAGAATATAAAACACACATTTAAAATGTAATTGAGGGGTTGGGGATTTAGCTCAAGTGGTAGAGTGCTTCTTACAAGAACAAGGCCCTGAGTTTGATCCCCAGCAAATAAATAAACAAATAAATAAATAAATAAATGGAAAGAATGTAATTCTTGAAGACTTGAAAGAAACACTTGAAGGCATACCAAAAGAGAAAGAAAAGAATAGGCAGATTTGAAAAAATTCTTGAAAGAGATGATTCAAAATACATTGCCAATACTCCATTGTAGAGAAATAAAGATAGGAAAAGCTACAGAATGACGGGTACTCAGAGGAGGGTTGACATATTCTTTTAAGATGTGGCCCTTTCACAGTTTTTTCTTGACAGAAAGGAGATTGTTGTAGGGCAGGAAGTTCTTCAGGTTTTTTAAAAATTGTTTTTGTTTTCATTTTTCTGAGCTGAAAAAATTACACAGAAAAAAGTCTAAGAAGGAATTTGGACTTTCAGAATATCACCAGATGCAATCCCATGAAAAAATCTTTTACTAAAGAATTAAAATGAGTAGCGAGGCGATTAAAAGCAGAACATAGTTGCTATGACGGAAGATGCAGTTAAAATGAACAGATCTACTTAGGTATTTGATACTCAAATTCCACAGTTTTTAAACAAAGTTTTAAAACATCTTTATGGAAGGATGGAAAAAGCAAGAGCTAAAATAGTCTTGATGCTTGAGTTTAAAGGGAGAAGAGATCCTAACTACATGGGTGATTATGTTAAGTCTTATTCCAAATATTTATAGTAAGCAAAATCATTACAGGCAAAGTAGGAAAGTTACAGTCATATTAAACTTTTCATTGTTAAATCATACTTCTGATTATTTAAGTCACATCTGGAATAAGTTTACAATTGCGGGGCTGCTGCCAGATACAAGGAGCCAGGATTTACTTAGTAATATCAACTATAATCACAAGCAGAAGGCCAAGAAGGAAGTCATCAATCTCTTTAGAGCTGGCTTGTACTTCTAATTAATAGAATATCACAAATATCTCGTGAGATTTAATATGCAGCAGTATCCTTTCAGAAATGGTAGATACTAGTGATGAATGGACAAAGGCAGGAGTACTAGAGGACAAGGGACTTCAGGGAGACACAGCTGTTTACCAAAATGGGCCTGGGCTGCTTTTGAAAATCATCAAGCACTGAAGGTCTTCAGCTAGGCCTTCTTAGAATAAAATAAAGAGGGAAGAAATTGTTCCAGGTTTTAAAAGTAAATTTGTTAGAATTTTAGCAGCATGCTTCTGGGAAAGCTATTTTCTCTCTCCCCAAGCTCCCGTCTCCT
The DNA here is from genome assembly GCA_004026905.1 of Hystrix cristata. Taxonomy (NCBI): domain Eukaryota; kingdom Metazoa; phylum Chordata; class Mammalia; order Rodentia; family Hystricidae; genus Hystrix; species Hystrix cristata. The sequence goes on from PVJO010011711.1 coordinate 46,064, forward strand.
GTTAAGTAGGGCGTACTCTTCAGAATTCAAAATCTGCTGGCCAAGTTTCTAGGGTAAACAAGACTTCGTGAGTCTCTACACTGAGCTCCGTCTTGAAAGTTGACTTAGTTTGGAAATGGGGATGAAGGAGAGGAAGAGATGTCCTTACATAAAATGAATGTGGACTTTTAAGAGTAAACAATAAAGCTCAAAATGTCTGCACTTTGTCCCTGGCCTTAGGATTTCCCCAGGAAACTTTAGGCACATGTGATCCTCAGCTGACTTGGCTGAGTCCAGGGGTGGCCATGAGCTTGGAGGAGGTCTAGTGTGAAAGACCTCAGGAAGTGGACCAGGCTGTGGAGGCTCCTCGCGGAAGGGACATAGGCTTTGGGGAAGGTAGGATAATGTAAACACCTGAGGAAATCATTAGCTTCCTAGGAAAGGCAGGAAAAAACTGATACTACTTGAAGGAAAGGTATTGAATAAATTAGAGTATGAAGTTAAGTACTGAAATGTAAGAAAATGGTGAGCTGTTTGGTTGTTGGCTAATATTTGTTTGAAATAGAGGATTTAAACAACCTTTAAAATCAGTCTTCATGAAGCTGAAAAGGACGCTCAAGTCAAGGAAAATAAAATGGGAAATGCAAGTGTCATTTTAAGGGATAGTAAACAGCTTCAGTTTAGTGCCACTTGGCAAGATAGAAAGCGAAAGGGAAGAAGTTGGAAAACGATGGTATATTCCCAGTTTCCTAATAAAAGACACCATCGTTGGCTGAGCTGGCAACATTTTCCTCACGAAGAAAATTGTATTTTTATAATGCTAAAAGATCTACTTTGTTGTTCTTCATTTTATGGAGACAAAAAGTACTTCAACTTGTTTTTTTCAAATCCTTTGAAACAGAGTTCCGATGACTACAGCAAGGTGTTTAAATTAATGGTGTTTTAAAAACTTATGATTTGATGTAAAAGAGTCAATGGAAACCTAAATTTTCTTAGTGGTGCATTGCTTCCCATTGCTACAAAAGATCCACCTATCTCAAGGGTTATTCAGCTCAGCACTCTTGGCATTTGGGCCGGATCATCCACTGAAGTGGGAGTTATTCTGTGTATTGCAGGATGTGTGGGACCCTCTGCAGTGTGATACCAATAGCATCCTTACTAGCGGCAGCTATGCAAACAACAAATTCTCCTTGTACTGACAGATGTCCTGGGGGTGGGGGAGGGGCAAAGAGTGTTAAGATAAACTATTTAAGATTCACCTTCTATAATACCGGAGTGCTGAGACAGGAGAATCAGAATCACAAGTTTGAGCCCCGCCTGGGCAACTTGGTGATGTAAAGAGACACTATCTCAAAAAATTTTAAAAAAAAGACTGGGAATGTAGTTCAGGACCTGGTGTCAATCCCTAGTCAAGGGGGGAAAAGTACACCTTAGAGAACAGCAGACATTAAGCTCATATGTTTATAAATATCCTCAAGTAACTTGTGTTAAAATAATGCATGTAGAACACCTGACTTAACTATACTAAGTGATGATGCTCATGATGCTGATGGCTTCAAAGGTGAGCGAAAGGGGGCAGAAGGAGGAGGAGGAAGAGGGAAGAGGAAGAAGGAAAGAAGATGGAGAAGATGGTGAGGACAGGGACAAGTGATGCTCTCTGTGCTTGGAAATGTGGAACAGCTGACTGGCTCTCACTTGCACTGGTCTGATCTTGTGACCTGGGAGGGGCAGAGGAGAGAGGAGCATTCAGCTGAGGTGGAAGAATTTGATGGATTGTTCATCAGAATATTGGGGTTTGCACTGGGGAGGTAGCTCAATGGTAGAGTGCTTTCCTAGCAAGTGCAAGGCCCGGAGTTCGATCCCCAGCACTTGCCTCCCCAAGAAAAGAAAGAAGAAAAAATATTGGGTTTTCTTGTTCCATTTCTAAGGCTCATTTTCTTTATTCACAGGGAATTTTTCTGGTACCAATTTATACTGACTTGGCTTCATGAAAAATACACACCTATCAGACAAACACTTTATTTCCATGACAGCTTTAGATAAAGATGTTATATTCACTGATTGAGTGAAGCTTTAAATTTCCTCATATTAAATGTAGGTGTTTTGGGTTTTTTTTGATGGTGGTAGTTGTTTTGGAGATGAACTCAAGGCCGTTGCACTGAGCTTCTTTTTTTGAGACAGGGTTTCCCTAAATTGCCCAGGCTGGGCTCAAACTTGCTATCATCCTGCCTCAGCCTCCCAAAATGCTGAGATTACAAGTGTGTACCATTGTGCCAGCTTACTTTTAGGTTTAATGAAATCCACACCCATTTTGCATATAAATTCAGTAAATATTTAATTGATATAAGGCACTCAAATGCCGATTGTGTGCACGCTAAGTTTTTCTTTTTTCTTTTTTTTTTTTTTTTACAGTGAATAGCAAAGTCGTGTGAGGTAATTATTGTCCTGTGCTCTCAGAGAAAACATGAGACCCAGCAAGGGTGACGTCCAGGATAACTCCTTATTCTGACATGTGCAGTATTCCCACACCCACAGTTATTTCTGCCAGCCCAGAGCTTTCTCCATGAACTTGTGTGCCTAAAACTGAATACAAATCACAAGGCTCCTGAGAGGGCAGGCACCTTATACTGCACCTCTTGTCTTTCCTCTTTCCTTTCCTCCATCTCCCTCTTCAATTACCTGTTTCAGAGGGGCCAGATAGAGTTCCACATGGAAGCAGCTGCTACGCCAAGAGTACAGCCATTCAGAACGCTTGAACAGCCATGATTTGGGGTGTTTTTGCACCATTCACAGTGAGCAAGAGGGACTCGTGTGGTGGCAGCTGGGCCTTGCCTGGTCCAGCTCCCGTCGGCTCTGGGTCCATGTGAGTAGCGCTGTGCTAGTTTTAGATTACTAAACTACTCCTTTCTCTTCAGTGACTAGCTGCTCTCCTGAGCCCCTGAGTGCCTCCGCCCTGAGCCCAGGGCCTAATCCTGCCAACTCCAGGCTGTACCAGTTTGAAAAATTCTTGAGGATCACCCTGCCCCTGGCTGGTGCTCTTAGCTAATGACCGAGTTCTGTAAGGAAAAGTATTTCCTTGAGCTTGCAGTCCACACAGACATGGGTGGAATATTAAAAGGACAAATTTGTCTATCCTCTGGGGTAAATGGCTTGGAAAAATAGGAAGAAATTTAAGTGGAATTAAGTACAACTATGGTAGCAATTTCTTGATGATCACCACCATATTCCTCATTCTTTTTTTTTTTTTTTTTTTTTTTTTGGTGCTGGGGATCAAACTCAGGCCCTTGTGCTTACAAGGCAAGCACTTTAACCACTGAGCTAAATCCCCGCCTTCCTCATTCTTGGTCCAAAGAAAAGGTAAGCAGAGAAATGAGAAAGAGGAAGCACATGAGAGAAGGCAGTGCCTGGCAGGGTCTTCGGTAAATATTTGTGGCTGAATAAATATACACAACTGGCATATTTGTTTTTGTGAGGATTCAATAAGATAATGCGACACATGTAAAGCACGCGCTCTGTGTTAGGTTTGAGCTGGGATACAGGCCGACTCAAAGGTGGTCTTACCAACCAAAGATTATTAGCCAATTCAAGAAGAAAAGTTAAGCTTGAAATTAAAAAAAGATCTGCAGCAAGGAACTGGTGGGCCACAGAAAGGTCTGGTTTTTTTTTTTTTAAAAAGATCATAACTGACATAATGTTCCCATTACACTCTCCACTACACTTACACTGCTGTGCCCAGCGTGGGACCCCATATTCCAAGAGTAACAGTGAGAATGTGTAGACTTTCCAGCTGATAGGCAGGACCCGCTTCTCAGGCACGTGCCAAGTGCTGTCGTACAGGGCAGCTCTTGGAAGGGCGCCCCCTTGGGAGTTAAAAGGTCTGTCACTGTTGTGAGGGTCTGACTGATTTCTCTGAACTTGTGTTTTGTGAGCACAGTCTAATGTAACAGTGGAGAGTGTGCAGGAGCAGAGGAGAAACGTGTATCTGTCTCTCTGGTGTTGCTGCCCCTTTGCAAGTGACACTCGTGGTGGCCGCCCTGCTTCTGTGTCACACTTGTGTTTGCTTTGAGTCCCTGTCAACTCCCATTCATGTAGATCCGCGGAATTCTGTGCTCTTGTCTATATAGGTCAGACCACCGATGCACTCCTGTCGACAGGTGCACCACACGTATTGATACACGCCATATGGCTGCGTGTGCTCTTTTGATCACATACGAGGGCCAATCGAAAGATAGGACAAATGCTTAAATTTAAAAACTTACTGGAATAAGAGACACATTGCCAAGAACTACAGGATAAATGTGCTTGAATGTAGTGAGAGTAGTTTGAGTAATCTGAGGAAGGTTAATGGCAATGTGTCTTTTACTGTAAAACATTTTTAAAATATTCACCATGTTATATGTTCACCCCTTATAAAAGGGGAAGCTGCCTTAGCCCAAGGTGATACAGCCGAATGTAAAGGATCTGGCGAACGCTTTGCATTCTGTCTTCGCTTCTGGCACATATCACCTGTGTGAGTTCTGGGCGAATTGGTAAACGTCTCTTAAATCTCCATTCCAGAGGGATTATGGGTCTGAAAGCCAGGTGTGGAGGTGGGGACAGAACTCAGATGGGCCAGTGTGATCTTGGAAGGCATTCGCCTCTTTCAGGCTACTGCATGGCTTTCAAACAAGCAGGAATGAAGAGGGAACCAGGGCGTTATCTTTCAACAAGAGGAACTGGGTCCTCCTCCAGGCCCAGAGAGTTCCGGGGAATCTGAGGATTCAAGATTTGCAAGCGCATCTATCCAGATACCCTCATCCTAAGTCTCTAGGTGCTAGTCCTTCCCTACCAGGACCCTGACTTTGGTGTAGGAGACTTGGCTTAGGCTGAGAATTCATCATTCTTTGAAGTCTGCAACCTGACGGCTAAGCTTGGGTCTGGTCTTCAGCTCTTTTTGCATTTCAACTTTAGGAACCGAAGGTGTTTTAAATACTTCCAAAGAGATTCTCCAATTCTGATATTTTGCTGCAAATTCATGACTCACTGCTCTGCACTTGTTGCTTTCTTTTTTCAAAGTTTTGGTGCTCAACAGCAGCAGCCCCACACTTGTAAGATTATTATATCTCTAGTTCCTCTCAAGTGCCAGAGACAGTGTGTGGGCTTGTGCAGCCCCTTCCACTTGTATTCCTTCCACTGCACTAGAATTTAATTGTACTGTTACTGCATATCAGAGACCGTTGATGTCAGTCCTGCACCTAGCACTAGGGACAAGTGGATGATCTGATTCCAGAATCCCAGCCTTAGAAGTGGTTTTCTAGGACCATTCCTGATAACTTCTTCGGTTGAGTTTCTTAGAAACTGTCTGATACAGGATTCAGATACGTGTGATTTGTTTTGAGAACACTCAAAATCTCCAAGGCTCTAAGGAATGCAGGATAAGGAAAGGGACACAGCCAGGCAAGGATGTGGTCCCAGGTAAAGCCTCACTATGGACAGACCCAAGAGAGTGTGTAGGTGGTGGGAGGTTTTTGAAACGTATCACGGGGAGTTACCCTAGTTTGAGACAGGGGAGGTCAGTCATTTGTACCTCAGTAGCCGTCTCAGTCAGTGGCCCCAGAGGTACCCCCAGGATACCCTGACGGACAGGTCTAGTTCCTAGATGAAGTAACTCCCATCGTCTGACAGCAGTCCTTCAGCTAAGAGAACAACTGTGAACAATTAGCAGCCATTTACCACATCCTAAATAGCTGGGGAATGGGACCTGGGCATCAGCAGACCATGCTTTTAGAATAGACCACTATGGATCACATCACTGGGACTCCTTCCCCTGTGGTTTCCAGTCAAATGAAAAGGGTAGGCAGGTAGGCTGGGAGTCCTAGCATCAGCTCACAAGGGAAAAAAAAAAAAGAATTAGGTCAGAGTATTTATTCCCCTGATCTCCCCTTGTAAGTTAGCCTTGTCCACATGATGTTTTGTTTCAGGTTTTGGTAACTTCTCCCTTCCCTCATCCCTTCAAGCCTCAGTGCCTTACTATCCCTTAGAGTTTCTTTAAGCCAGCCCACAACTATCATTAAACTCTTTTCATTATCTGAGTGAACTGTGACCTAACTCAGTAAGCTGGCAAGAACTGATGAGACTAAGGAAAAAGAAAATGTAGTTTTAAAGTGCTGTGAAAATCCTTCAAAGGGCTTTAATTGTAAGAAGGAAATGTTCTGATTTTTTTTTTGAACTCTTAATTTTGATTTCTCTCATAGCTGCCTGTACTATGGTAAGTTTTCCAGTAATTTTTTTTCAAGAAAAGAGACAGGATTCTTACATTATCTGAACCCTCATGTACTTAAGAATACTGTGATTCTCATGTGTAAGTAGCAGCTGGCTGGGTATAAAATCCTTGGGTCAAAGTTGTATTTTCTCAAAAGTCTGAGAATGCTATTCTAATGTTCTGTAGTTTAGTAATAGTGAAGACTAAGACAAGCCTAATATTTGTTTCTTTTATACATCACTGATTTGCTGCAGGGAATAAGTCTTAGTGCGTCAGTGTAGGGGTTAATATTTACATTGCAGCTTGCTTCCTCGAAAATTATTTTAACTTGTTCCCCTTTTAGCTGACCTAAACTGCCTCACACATTTAATTATACCATGACTTGGCCATTTCTCTTTATGACTTCCTGAGTTATGGAGGCCACATCTTTAATCACTTTGCAGATGCTGACACACACTCAAAATCAATTTAGTTCTTGTAGTACATCATTTTCCAAACTGTGGTCTTGCTTCGTATCCTCAGGATAATGAACTTATTCATTCAACAATTATTTGAGCACTCACTATTACACTTCCTGTTGTAGTTAGTGGTTTGGAATCTATTAGCAGACAGGAGACAAAAATCCCTCTTTTCATTGGAGTGGTGGGAGTAAGAAATAGAAACAGCTAGATACGACAGAATGTCAGAAGAGATAAGTGTTCTAGGAAAATAGCAGGAGAAGGGATTGGAAGAGGTACTCAGAGGAGACCGTATTCACTAGGTGCAAGTTGATTACAAAGTTGAAGGCTTTCAAACTCATGCAGCTGTGTGAGGGAGGGCGCGCAGGCTCAGGTCCTCAGGCGGGAGCAACCCTGGTGTCCAAGGAGCAGCGAGGCTGCAGCACAGCTAGGGACGGACAGGCAAAGAGGTCAGGGAGTCCCGCAGGCCATTACAGGGTTTTTGGCTTTTACTCTAGGGAAGACAAAGGAAGCCACGGGGGAGTGCTGAGCAAAGGAATGGCTGGACCTGATTGCATTTGGGAAGAATTATTTTCACCAATCTGTTGAGAACAGACTATGGCAGGTGGGGAAATGGTAGAAGCCCAAGATCAGTTAGAAAACTACTGCAGTATTTCAGATGAGAGATGCTGACAGCAGACGAGCCGGTGGCCACAGAGGAGGTAATGAGAACTGGTCAGACTCTAGATCTATTTAAAAGTTCTACTCGGAGTCTTTCTTGATGAATTAGATATGGGTTGTGAGAAAAATTAAGAAGTCAGTATGAATCCAGTTTTGGCGTAAGCAATTGGAGGGACTGTTGCCATGAACCGAGACAGGACCAAATGCATTTAGAGTAGGACACGGCGGCAGATCCGTTTGGGACACAGTAAATCTGCAATGAGTAGTAACGGCGATGCTGAAGAATAGTGACTGAATCTGCACTGGAGAGAAGCGAGAGCATGTCAGCAGAGACGCCCTTTCGTGACACAAGATCAGGCGAGACTACTCGGGACCGTGTGCGTAATGAAGTAGGCCAAGGGCACAACTCGGGAGCACTGGAGCGTGAAGCTGGGGAGGAGAGGAGAAAAACCCAGTCAAGTAAGAAAAAACAGACCCCTAGAGGCACGTGTGACGGGGTTACCCTGCATCAAGCGCTGCCGATGTGCGAAGATGGAGGCCGAGACGGGATCGGATGACTTTCCGGGGGAGGGGAAAGACCCGACTGCAGTATCAGAGGAGCGAAAAGGAACCTGGGGCGGCCAGTACCGCCGCGTCTTTCAAGTGGAAGTTGACAGGGCAGGGAGGAAGACAGGTGGTTGGGATTTTTGGTTTTATGTACGAAGTAATAAACAGCAAGTCTGTGTGATGGTAGGAAGTGTCTGGGCGGTGGCCCTCCTTCACGTTTTCAGTGTCCCTCAGGCCCCGTGTGCAGTGTTACGGATGCCCCAGTGAGGTCTGGCCCCACTGCTCAGTCGGTGAGTGCACTGGCCCTGGCCCTGCTCTTGTACGTCTGCTGCTGAGTCTCCTGACAGCTACAGCTAAAAAGCACGCTGACACTCACTACTCTGCAGGAGGGGATTTAATGAGCATTTACTAAGTGTGGCTCTGTTGGATTTCCATAGGATCTGGCCTCCTTGCCTGGTTCTCTCAAATGTTGAATGGTGCTAGGTGTCAGGTTTTCTGATTGGGCTATGACCAAAATCTACCCACCTTTCTCTCTTTTTGCATGAGTATCCCACCATTTTCCCTCCTACAATTGAGACTTAATGATTCTACACTCAGAAGTTCCTCCTAGGTTTCATTAATAGGTTATATAGTTTTTGGTGGAAAGAAAATGTTTTCTTTTTCCTATCTTTTCCTTCCTGTACTTTACCGGGCATGCCTGTGAACCCAGCACTCAGGAGGCCGAGGGAGGAGCATTGTAACGAGTTTGAGGCCAGCCTGGGCTACGAAGTGATCTCAAGGCCAGTTTGAACTACAAAGCGAGACCCTATCTTAAAAAAAAACCACCTTTACTGGGAAACTAGAATAGAGTGAATCAGGGGTGATCACAATGTTAATGCTAAATAGATTATATTTTGAAGTTAAGGCAACATAACACACTGAATAAGTAAAAGTGCTTAATTTTTGTTTTCTATGAAATAGTTTATTGTTTACTATGGAGAGGCTACAAATACATATCTGATGTGAACACAAAGGACTAAACTTTGCAACACTGGTAGAAAATGGTTACGAGGAACCAAGAAGTCGGAGAACAGGGTATACAACATTTTCCACCATCCATCTTAAAATATCAAAGGCACTTATCAACAAAGGTTACATTGAGGAGTGTGAAATATAAAATAATGAATCTACCCAAGACACCAAATTAAGTGCTTAAAATTTTCCTAGTTTGATTTCTGGCATTTTACTAAAATTTCTGATTTATGCAATTTACTTTGTAGCCTTAAAATAATCAGCACAGGATTTAATTTCATTACCTCTTCAAATGAAAAGGGCCTAACAGAATATTATAGAACCAGAATGTTTCCATACTCAGTTATTGTAAGAACACTTCCAGGTAAAGACTAAGTGCCCCGCTGTCACGCCCATCATGCCGCCTCCCCGCCGAGCACTGCGGAAGCCGATGCTCACTTACACACCAGCACGCCGGTAGCTCTGTGACTTCCAAGGCACATTCATACAGCGCTTATCTGCCACACACACAGCACTGTGCTGGGCTCGGGAAGACACAGAAACATGGTGTGGTCCTTACTGTCACAAGCTCACTTTTACACTTTGTAACTGGGTGGTCACACTTCCAATTCCTACTAGATTGTTCTGAGCAGCTTCTTAGGATAACAGCCAGAATCCAAGTGTGTTCCCATTCTTTATCTACTTGATTTCCAGGGGGAGAAATCAGAGTAGGATTAGCATCAGACTTTCCAGGGCCCAGCCAGGTGCAGTGGTGCAGGCCTTTTATCCCAGCTACGGGAGACTGAGGCGAGGGGATCATTTGAGCCAAGGGGTTCAAGACCAGTTTGGGCAGCATAGCAAAAAACAATCTAAAACTTGTGCATACACACGCGTGTGTGCACACAGACACACACACAGGCCCAAACTCTCCATCAGTCTAAAGATGGTGCCATTTGTCTACAACATGGAGAGTGGATGGACTAAGACAAACAGCACCTTTTAGCTCCTTATGAGCCAGTCTTTACACTGCTTTGTGGCAATTTCCTGCTCACTGCATTCCCACAGGAATTATTTAGATTGATTTATGATCTTATTCCCCACTCACAGATAAATAAAATGGACTCCAATCACATTTCCATGTGAAAATACAAAATTAGATTAGTAGAACAATCCTCAGCTTAGTAATATACAGATGAAACAATAATTAAGGACATCTAATGGCATTCATTCTCAATGTGGACAAACAATTTCTTGCATAATTTCTAATAGTGTATATATAGATGTACACAGAGCGTCACTGTGGGCCACAATGCTGACAGCACATTAAACGTGGGTACTGGCAATGAGAAATTTCAATTTCTTTTCATTCTTTCCCCCTCGGTCTGTACATGTATCAGTATTTACAGGGTACTCCCACATGCTACCCATAACTGAAAGATGGCTATTTTTACTGTAAAAAGGCCGATGTTACAATTTCCTAATGCAGAGCACAGAAATGTAGAGAAAGACTAAAACATGCAATCTATCAGCGAGCTGACATAAGGTATTTCTACATCTGATGTGTATCAATAATCCTCTCTCCAGATAATGTTCCACCTTCAATATTGAACTTTCTTTTAATCAATAAATCTCCCGGTTTATAAAATCTTAGGCTGATTTCCAGTAAGTTTTATCAAGACAGAGACGCCAAAGACCCCAGATCTTACTGAATTATAATCAGAAGGAGCTAGTGAATCGGCACTATAATGGCAGAACTGCAGTGAGTCCGTTGGCTTCTGTAACTTAACAGAAATCACACGGGTGTGTTTCAGGCCTAAGGACAGTGACCGATCACACTGGTATCAACTCATATTTGCAAAGCTACTTGAATTTTTCTGTTGATCTTCACTGCTGTGCAATAATCATAGTTTTGACGGTGGCAAACTTCATTTTTTCACATGCAGGATGATCTGAGCTGAATGAGAAGAAGACTGAGGAAGGAAATGAAGGTAGGCTGGCTCAGTGTGAGCAACTGTTTCCTTTCTGTTTGATCATAACAAGGTTCGTGTGTCCCAAACTGTCATAAATATGCCAGCCATTTTAAGAGTCTCAAGACTGAGAAAGACAGAATGATAGTGAACTTAGCCACCACTATTGCAAAATTCTAACAGTCTCACATCCACCACCAGTATGCTCAGCAGAAACATTTAAATACAAACACAGCGATACACATATATATATATACACAATATTGTCATATAAATATTTATTTTTATGATTACAAATTTAAAAATAATTTCATAATTTTAAATAGTTGTTTCTTCAAAAGTGGCATACTTTATTAAAAGAAACACTGGAAATGTGGGGTCTTCTAAAGAAATAGTCTTCATTTTCACTAATGGGTACAGTAGAAGAGCCAGATTTCTGCACCAATTAATAGAAAATGAACCACTTACAGGTCTAGTTCCAATACAAATAAAAGAGATACATATGTATGTCAGGACTGATTCTGCCCTTTCCATTCAAACGTGTCCATTCCTGAACTATTAGCTAAATTAAAAAAATGTTCCCTCCTTCCCAGGTACCCTCTTTAGTGAAAGGATTTATTAACAATTCAGATGCTGTTCACCTGACACTACAGAGTGGAGAGAGGAAACAAAACTCTGTAATATGTAAAACCTTTGTCTCTTTTCAAATGCTCTAAGTAAACGATAAAATTTAGCATTTATATTTAGATCTTTATAATTTGCAAATGTCTGAGTGTCTCTCAATATGCTTTCTTCTTTCAAATTTCTAAACAGAACATTGTTTCTTAGTACTAATACTGTAAAATTAAACACACGAAAACATTGAGGTTCTATGTTTTATGTACTGTGAATTAAAATGATCAAAGAAATAAAATCTGTTACATGGGACCATTATTTTCCCCTTTTAAATACTGGTTCTTTCCATTAACCCTATTTCTGATTTAAAATGTCCATGTGGACAAGTTTCTACAGAATCTCCAATTTTATTGTAATGGTTCCTCCTCACACACATTAGTATGCATTTTCATTTTGTCTTGTTTGAACAATACAAGGAGGCTGGCACGTTTTAAAATTAACACATTTTATCATTACAAAAACAGGCAAGGGGAGGCTGGGGATTTAGCTCAGTGATTAGAGTGCTTGCCTTGCAAGCACAAGGGCCTGAGTTCGATCCCCAGTACCACAAAAAAAAAAAAAAAAAAAAACCAGGCAAGGATTAATAGTAACCGCTTAGCATTGAGCTACTGACTGACTGATTAGTCTACACACAGATTACCGATGCGCCTGACTTTTTACTATCATTACTGTTGGTTGTTTTGACACTTGATTGCACAACATCCATTCCCCAAGGATGATGAAGATATAAAATTCAAAACAGATGATTTTGCTAGCTTTAGTGCTTCTGGTAAAAGTTACAATTAAAGATAAAAACTATTAATAAAAATAAAGGAAAAAATTCCAAGTGGACTTCACTTACATTAGGACTGGTCCCTCATTGGAGTTTAAATGACAA
>PVJO010011712.1:0-58567 GCA_004026905.1 Hystrix cristata
AAAAAAAAAAAAAATTAAAAAAAGAAAAATAGAAGGATAATTGAGGGTCCTATGTGGAGCACAGACTATAGGAAGGAAGGAGAAGGAGCAAAGAGATGAGTTGTGGGGCTTCCCAAATGAATAATCCACATCAGCTCATAGTGGTTTAAATCAGGGAGGTGGCAGTTGGTGAGGTGGTGAGGATGGTTTGATTCCTGTTATATTCTCAAAGCTGAACCAAAATGATTTTAAATTTGGCTCTAGACATGTAACAATGAGACACCTAAGATGTCTAAATGGAGAGAGGGAAGGACAGAATACAGGGAAGAGAGAGGTAGGGGGAAAGGAGGAAAAAAGAGGGGAAAGGGAAAGCAGAAGAGGGAGGTGGGGAGAGGAGGAAAGCACAGAGATGTCATTCTCCTGGCTGCTGAGACAGAACAGGAGGAAAGCAGACGTGAGCAGGAATGACGTGTGGTTGTGGACATGTTCCACAGAGGGTCTACTGAGCATCTGGGTGGATACAGAGTTCTGGAACTCGAGTGAGTGGTCCAGGGTGGAAATACACATTACTGATTGGTCCACAGTTGCGATTTAAAGCTGTGATTTTATATGCGATCATCAAGCAAGTGAGTATAGAAATAAAAGCAGTCCAGGAACCAAGCACGGGGTCACCAGATGTTAAAAGTCAAGGAGGCAGATGGGACCTAACCGAGAAGACTGAGAAGGGAGAGCCTGTGTAGTAGAAGAAATCCAGGAATGGTGTCCCAGAAGAAGAGGTGGACTTTTCTCACACGCATAGAAGGAGACATCCTGAATTAACTTTGGAGTCAGCAGTCAATTGGTATGGTAGTTCTTTCAATTATTATAAGAGCCATTAGATGGCTGGGGATTTCGCTCAGTGGTTAGAGTGCTTGTCTTGCAAGCACAAAGCCCTGAATTCGAACCCAGCACCAAACAAACAAACAAAAAGCCATTAGAGTTAGGCCATTATAAACTTCAGCTTCTTAAACTATAATGTGGGGCGGATAATAAATCTAGAGTATTTTACTAGTTGCGATTGTCAATACAAAAATACAGATAAAAAGTATAACTAATAAAGTGCTAAAATGAGTGTTTTAGACTTCTAGATAAAGACAGTAGAATGAAGCAAAATCTTAGTCCTCTAAATACCTTGCAAAATAAATAAAATGTGAAATAAAGGTAAAAACATATCACTTACTAAAGAGGAAAAGAATCATAATTGTGTCATATAAACTTTGAAAACTGGTGGCTAACAACAGGAACACAGACTCTAGTAAAGAGCTGAGACTCCAGACACCGATCTATACAACCCATCCCTCAAAACCCAAACTAAGAAAGACAGGCTGACGAAACGCTTAGAATTTGAATACACTTTAATTTGTAGAAAAACAGATGACAGAGGAGAGAGAAGAAAGGAACATAATAGATGAGAGAGAGGACAAAGTAGCTATCCTGAAAGAAAATCTAGTAAAATTCTCTATAGGTCCTTTGCCATACAAAATAACAACATGAGTTTAAGTAAAAGACTCAAATGTGATGATAAAATACAAAATGTCATGAAAAATAAGATTTCAAAGCTAAGAAAGCAAGTTGAGAACTATAAAACCATTACGGATGCCATAAATAAACCAGTAAAACAAAGGGAATGGAATAACCTAAGACTAAATAATTGTCAGAATCATACCTGCAGTGCACAAAGTGAATATTTTAAACCCTTGCAAAATTAAACTCGCTAGTGAGCAGGTGGGCAAGAGAGGCAGGGGGTAAACTCTGACTCTCGTCCCACACAGTGAGGCAGTTAGCGATGTTGTTGACCATGAAGTGACACAACAGAAACAAGAAAACGTGACTGTACCTGTGGAATGATTTTAATAATTATTTTCCTTAGAATCTTTTCTATATTTCAGACTAAATACCACTTGTTTTAAGGTACTGCTTTTTGTCTTAAGTTTTTGTCCCATCAAATGCAAACGAAATTAACAATTAATATTTTTTTAGACTTTACTTGAATTTTATGAACTTTTTAAAATTTATTTCAATGGTACATTTCAGATGTACATAGTGATAACATTCATCATAGGGGATTTGTACCTGTACATGACATATATTGTTGCTTCTTTTTTCCCCTTTCCTCTCCTCTCCCTTTACCACCTCCCCCTCCTTATTTTAACTTAAAAATTTTATGATCTCATTCTACCTCTTGTACCTTCAGCTATCTGAAATGGTCTTCACTAAAGTTAAAAAACCAGTTATTGTACTTACTGATCTCTTTCCTCCTCTCTCTCCAGTACTAGAGATTGAACCGCAGATGCTTTACCACTGAGCTATAGTCCCAGTCCCTCACCCCCACAAGGTCTTGCTAGGTTGCCCCACATCTGAAATTACAGGTGTGTGCTACCATGTCCAACTGTTTTTTTCCCCTGCTCTCTTTTAAAAATGTCTTTGCTGAGGGTGTAGTTCACTGGTAGAGCATGTATGAAGCCCTGGGTTCAATCCTCAATACCAAAAAAAAAAAAAAAAAAAAAAAGGAGAAAATTAAAGTAAAAATAAAAAAATTTTTCTTTATTTCTCTTTCTTACCATTTGAACGAATATTCTTTTGTTTTTAAGTAGTAAGAAAGTAAAATTATCGTGGTTAAAAAGAGAGAAGGGGAGGGGAGAGAATATTCTCTCGCCATGGCCTCGAGGGTCATTCGAAGGAGGCCCACCCTACGGCAGTGGTGGCGTGCCACAGTGGGCTGTTGGTTAACAATGAAAGCTCTAAAAGGTTCCCCGTTGCTGATCTAGAAGCACCTCTTCCTCCTTCCTCTAACCGCCAGGGCTCTCCACACTAAGACAAGATCTCCTCAAATCTGATGACATTTACAAGCCTATTAAATAACTAGTAGGTAGAACTGAGACGCCATGGTGTCTTCAGGAAGAGAAGAACAAAAAGGCGGAAAGGTTGTATTTTGACGGCAAGCTGCCTGCCTTAGGGCTGCTTCCTCAGACCTGCACTTACTTGCTGTGGTGAGTCTGGGTTCTGAAGCCTCAGCTGCTCCAGTCCCAGCACACTGCACAGTGGCAGCTTAGGGGCCGAACCGAGGACCCTGCAGCAGGTCTTTACTGAGAACACCCCAGAGGGCCCACTTCCTACTCCACAATCCATCGTTCTGTGCACAAGGCTAGACCGGTGGAGGAAGGACGACATACTGCAGGGTTCTGAGAGGCACAGTACTGAGCCCCAGTATTCCAGCAGGTAGACAAGAGATAAGCGTGGTGCTTCGACAGTAGACACAAAACAAAACTCATCATTAGTCTTGTAATAACATACACTTGGATCGGAAAATATTCCACGTGACCTCGCGCAGCTCCTTGATCAATTAGTGAAAATAAACAAGTTACCACATGATTTAAAATGTCAAGCTTTTAAAGATAAAAACTTATTAGGAAAGATAGCTGGGCTCAGGCTAATTTTTAAAACTGTATTGACTTTAGAGGCAGATAATTATTTCTGCTTACTGTGACCTTCAGCATAATAAGTACAACAAAATTCTTATGTTAGAGCTCTGCAGAAAAAGCCTTTTCTGCTCCAAGCAGGATAAATCCCCAGAAACCAATGCCTGGTTTCTAAAGCCAACAATAAGGTCCAGAGTATTTCACAGATGTTAATTAGAAACCCTAATTATTAACTTTGTATCTTGTATGTTTTAATTCTTCCATTCAAGAAAATACATTTTCAGTCTAGATTCCAAATTGCCAGTAATATTTCTATATTTCACTGGGAAGATTTTACTTTTAATCACATCAGAAATAGATTCAGCCCAAGAATGAATGCAGTCAAAATAGCTGATAGTAGCTTTTTTTAACTGAGTTTTACTCAATTTAATTTTATATACTCAAAGGATGAAAAAGAAGAGGTTATTGGCACATCTCAAATGCATACCTGAGCATTCTGGTTCATAATAACTGGAGTTTTCCTCTTAGCATAATATCTAGGATGTCTGTCAGGGTGAGGGATATGGCAGTAGGAACAAACAAGAGCATATTTGTAAAAAAATGCAAAAGCTTCAAGTCAACGTTAGAGTTTTTGCTCTTCCGCTCAAAGAAACCAAATGTACTCTTGGGAGACTTAGCCCTTCCAACCTCCTTTATAACTGGAGAACACAGACATGAACTTGGACTCCTACACAAAGGCTAATTTAGCTCCAGTATTAACAAAGGCGTCTCTGCTGCTTTTCCTCACAAGCCACCCTATTATAGGTCAGTTTTTGTTGCCTCCCCCAAGATATCTTTCCATGTTGCACTTCTGGAATCCATCGTTATTAACCAGTGTAAATCCCTCCTTGGATAAGATGAGTGTTCTCAATATAGACCTGAGGAGATCTATAATAATGCTATGCTAATAATGCTTCTTTTATGTTGTGGTCTGATGTCAAAGAATACTAGTATTCTTTTGATCAACTATCACTCCACGTTAAAATATTTTGTTTAATGAAAAAAGTGATAGAATATAAACATTTATGAAAGGACTATTTTTGAAAAAAGCGAAAGCCTCAAAGTAGTCTATTTGAAAAAGCTTTCTTTCTTAAGTCCTCCTAATTCCTGGTCATCAAACACTTTCTTACAATTTTTTTTAAAGGTGAAAAATGTTTCCGTTTTCTCACATCCTAAAGGATTATCTTGTGAACTGCAGATGCGCACATCTTGCTTTGAGATTAATGCTGCTAACATCAACAGCAACACACAGCAGCCACAAGACAGCCGCTTTCTGTGCCTGGGGTTTCCTTTCCTATGTCCCGATAAGGACTTCTCTCTTTGGACTTCCCATCATCATACTCAAAAAGGCATTTCAAGTGCATGGCATGCACGTGAAATCAAGAACAATGTAAAAGCAATCACTGGCTTACATCTCTGGAGGACTTCCCTCAAGTTGCTCTCCATTGCTTCTCTGCATTTGGGAAGAGTATGTTCATTTGTTTCATGGATCATATTCTTCAAATTTTCAAGAACTCGCATTTCTCGAAGACCACGTTTTTCCTGTAAAAAGAAAGTAAATGTATAGTATGTGTAGTGTCTTTAAAATTTTAGTAATCATTTTCTGAGGTTTCCACCCAGGTTTTGGTTCTTACAATACTACTTACTACTGAAATTTGTACAGCGTTTTTCAAATTATTTGACATTCAAAGAGGTCACAATCTGAAGACATTTTTTAATAATAAAATGCTCCAAAAGTTGCAAAATGAATAATATTTGTATAGCTATGTTTAAAAATGGGAACAGGAAAAGAGACTGAGATTACTACATATTTCAATAGAAATAGAAATCAGATAACCTCAATTTAATTTTAAGTTTCACTTTGTTGTTCTTATACTGGTTCCATTGTTAGGCACCATATAAATGGATGGTGAAAGTCATACTTCCCTTCTGTGCTCAGAAAGGCCTGCGTGCGGGGCTGGTCGTGGCTGGGGCCTGGGCACTGGACTGGTAAGCAGTTCCCTACACTGGTGTGAAACTTTCCGTAAGCTGTGAAAGTGCTTCACTGTGCTCACACCGTTGGTGCAAACAATATGGTTAATGCTGAACACCGAGTATGGCAGTACTATGGGAGTATTTTGGTCCTATGGGAGTGTTTTGGTACGCATTACGCTGAGGAGTCCAAACAGAAACCCTGGACTCCTAGGTTCAGGCAAGCCTCCCAGCAGACTGCACTTTGCAGGTGCTATTTAACGGGGTGCTCAGGCAGTTAATAGCATCCGTGTGACTGCACCGAGAGAGGACATGGACTTGTCTCCAGGCACGTCTTTCCTCTGTTGATTTTTCTCTGTATCTTTCTGTCACAGTAAGGCACAGCCATGATGTAACCATATGCTGAGTCCTCCAAGTTCACCTAGTAAATCACTGAACCTGGAATAGTCTTGGGGACCCCTCTGAAGGGTGGAGCTTAACACCTTCCCTACCCAACTTGAGAGTGGGCTAGACCCAGTGACTTGCTTCCAAAAAGCAGGCTAGGGAGAGGGGAAAACACTGCTCCTTAGAGCAGAGAAATCTAGCAAGTGTTAGCTCAACTGAGCAGTGCAGATGCACATGACCGGTGGAAGCAAGTCACTAACCTTACTCCGATGTGGTATGGTGAGAAGGGTACTTTGCCAAAGGAGTTTTCTTCCTCACAACCCGCGACTGCAGTCTAACTGAGAAAAACATCAGAGCAACCCAGAGTGGTAGGTTCTACAGGGCACCTGGCCCGCACTCAAGCCCACTGAGGTTGAGAAACGTGAGGAAAGACCGAGAAACTTCCACAGACCAAAGACAGCAGGGAGACACGATAAATAAATGGAGGGTCCTGGAACAAGAAGAAGACTGTAACAGGAACTGTGAAATTCAAATACATCTGGTGTGCCACTGACAGTAATGTGCCAAAGCCAGTTTCTTGGTTTTTACAAATGTGGCACAGTAACACAAGGCACTAATAACAGGAGAAATTGGGTGAGGGCTATATATAATTCTTCGTACTATCTCTGCAATTTTTCTGTAAATCCAAAATTAATACAAAACAAGAAGTTCATTAAGAAAAGAAGAGGGTACAAAAAATAGAACAAAAAGCAAGCTAGGAACGGTGGCACACGCCTGTGATCCCAGCACTTGGGAGGCTGAGGCAGGACTGCTGCGAGTTCCAGGCCATCCTGAACTATACAGTGAGACCTGTGACACAAAACAAAATAAACCAAAAACCAAGCAAAAGGGATAAACGTAACTGTCAGAAAATAGTAAGCTAGTTATCTACTGAAGTTTTTGTTTTGGGCCATTCAGTGAAGCAGCTGTGGCCAGTTTCTTTCCATAATTTTTCTATAATGAAAATTAAAAACTTATACAAAGTTGAGAGAGAATACAACAGGCCCCCAGTACTCACCACCAAGCCAATAGTTCTCTGCTCCTGAGTGGTTTGTTCCCTACATAAACATTCCACTCATCTCTCCTAGATTATTTTTAAGCAGACCCTAGAGAGTAATTTCACTGCAACTATTTCAACACACATCTTTGTAAGATAAAGATTACTCTTAGAATTCTCCTCTCTTCTCTCACATATACAGTCAACAATAATTATGTAATATTGCTAAATACCAAGGTAAAAAATTAAATAGCAAGGCAGTATTCCCATTCCTTCAAATGTCCTGTTTTTATCCCTCTGAACCAAAATCTGAGTAAGATTCATACACCGAAACTGGTTAATATGTTTAAGTGTTTTCAGTCTACAGATTTCTTCTCTATCATATCTTTTCCTTGCAATTCGTTTAAATAAAGCAAGTCATTTGTTCTGGAGTCTCCCACAGTTTGTTTTTTAGTGAACGAATCCCTGTGGTATAATTTAACATACTTCTTTCCTTTTCTTTGAATAAGTAGTCAGAATTCAAGTCCTGATCAGATTAGGGATTTTGTTTTGTTTTGTGTTTGCACAAACTTTCCGAGGTGGGTCATGTACTCTCGAAGGCTACTGGCAGTACACCGTATTCATTCATTAGCAGCAATACTTCTGTAACAGAGAAACTGCCCCTACCTGAGGAATGTTCACGTACAAAAGACAAAGAAAACACATGATTTTTGCCCTTTATCTAGCATTTTAAAAAATAATGAGCTGGTTCATCAAATCCCTTGTCTATTGGTTCACCAGCATTCTGTAAGGTGATTAATGTGTTTTTGTGTTTATACACGCCCCTCAAACCCATGGATTTCTAATCCACAAGTGTGTTTCTGCTCTCTGTTCGGATTGCCCAGCTGTGCCTGGTGGGAGCCCAGGCACACTGGCTCCGGAAGGCTCCCCCAGAACCTCCAACCTGGCTCAGCTCCATCTCTGCTGTCACCTGAGGCCCAAGCCGCCCTGTACTTCCTGGAGTCAGCAGATCTCGAGCCGCCACTGCACGAAGAGAAGGGACTTAGAGTTCCAGCATGATGGCTGCTCACCAACACTGCTGGCCATTATTTCTAGCCTTTCAGTAGCAAGGCCAGGAGACATGTGTGGTGGGTTTTTTGTTTTTTTAAGAAAATATATATTGTGAGGTCAAAGTGACAGTTAAATTTAAATTCAGGACTACAAAATTTTAAATTACCTTCCTCTGTCTCACCTGTTTCTTTCCATTTCTCAAAGCACAGCACAATCACACATCTACTTTATCATTGATTCAGTCAAATAAAGTACCAGTACTAACAAAAACAAAATGATTACTGAAGACAGTTTAAGGTATGTTTTTGAAATGTTTTTATTTTGAAGGTATCTTACACTAGAAATGTAGTTAAATCACTGGAATGATTTCTGAGTACCAATGTCAACATCCAGAAACAGATTTGCTTTTTTGTATTTTTATGTTTAGGGATTGCTTAAAATTTAAATGTCTTATATTATATAAAATACGTACATGGCTCTAATTCTCTATCTGTAAAACACATTCAAAGAAATCTAGCTTCTGTTCCTATCATTTACTGTACCCTATTCTCTCGATCACATTCTCTTTAGGTAATTATTTTTTAAAATGTATCCATCCAATCATTGTTTTAAGAATAAACACATATACCTGCTTATTTGTGTGTATATGTATATACATGTCTATGTAAATGTATACTCATAATACATATTCGGGTGAGTGCCAGACATATATACAGAGGTATATATGTAAATGCATTCATTCTTAAGCAGAGTCCTCACGTGACGTTATACAGGCGGGTCTGGTGGGCCCTGTAGCTAACTGTCAGTGTGGCGAAGTAAAGCCCCTCGTTACTTCACGACCCTAGAGCAAAACAGTTGCACTTTCCTCCTCTTACGAAGTGCTTAGCCATTTCATCTGGATGCCCACGGATTTTTTTTTAACTATAAAGTACAATGTTATTGGCTATACTGGGTTAGCCTTCCTGGAAGGTAGTATGTCCTTCAGTAATTCCAACGGTACATTTATTTCAGAAAAGTTTTCTTAAAGTCTAGTTTTTGTATTTGCTCTTCACACTGCTTTGGCTTGGGCTTCTTTGGGGGCTCATTATCACAGATACGCTGGAGCATCTATACTCACTGTCAATGACCATTCTTTCTTCTTAAAGCCCTCTCTCTTCGGTACTTTCCTCTTCTGCAACTTGAAAAACTTGTCTATTTTCAATTTCACTTAAGGAATGGCCATTTTGTTTATTTGTTCTTGTGTTCTTTAATTTTCACTTCTAAAATAAGTTTAAAAATTTGTTTCTCTTGAATTCTTTCACCTTAACCCTCTATTTTTTCTATTTCTACTTCATATAAACATCCGAACAGTTTTTCTTACTCTAACTTACATCATCTTTTCTTTGCTTCTATCATTTTCTTATGCTCTCTATGCTAATTTAAAAACATTAGGCCATTAATTTTTCTCTCTCTCTTTTTCTTTTGGTGTGGTCATCTCTTTACTTCCTGGAGCATTATTCTGCTCTTTATTTTCTCTAATAAATTTGTATGGAATTTGACTCTGCTCCATTTCAAGTGAAGTCAGTTTTCCTCTATTTTAGTGAGGAAGTGATAAAAGTAGCATTTTGAAACTCACGGTCTCTCTCCTGTTTCTCCAGGTGCAGGTCTCATCCTTGCAGACCGCCTAGCAGCCCCACAGGCGCACTCCCCAGCGAGAGACTGACGTCTGCTCCAGGTCCTGCTGCTGCCCTCCCACCGCCCTGCAAGTCTCCCAGACATGCCTGCCGGCCTTCTCCTGCCCCTCCACTTCCTCTGGTAGGTGTCATACCATAAAAGCCTTTCAGCTTTTGGTGACTTGGCCATTTGCTAATTTGGGGACACCTTGTTATCTGGTTTTATTACGGATGTTGCTTGGTTTTGCTGTCCTACTTGCTCTATCTGTTCTCACAGACAGATCTGAAAAGGAAAAGCAAAACAAAACAAAAACTATGCCATTCCTGCTCCGGATGTCACTGGAATTTGGAAACGTCAAGAACAGGGGAAATATTTCATTCTTTATGGTAGATTAATTTCTTTATTAACATGCAAAAGACTAGTCCATTAATTCAAGAACAAAAACAAGGACAGAGAGGGGAGCTCTGCAGCTCCATTCAAGGAAAAGTTCTTATTCTGGAGTCCATGGATAGTCTTTGGGGTTGCAGTCAAACTGAGCAATGTGTCTTTTATGTATTTTCCTGGAAGGAAATTCTCAAAGGAACGCATGAGCTACTAAATTGAAGAACGACTTATTTAAAGGGTTATTTGCTCTAGCAGCCAAACTGGTAGTTACAAGTTACAGCAAGTGAGTTAGAAGCCACACCTCGCAGTCCATTAATGACAAGAATTAATTTAAACAGCAAAGATGTGTGATAGTGTTACATGAGACAGGACGTTAGAGACAGTCTCTTCCCTTCAATTTACCATCTGGCATGTGCTTGATTTTATGCTGATATATTTGACTGAGGGGTATTGTTAACAACCATTACAAAAGGAAGAATATAAACTAACATTTGTTTATTTACATTTGTATATTATTTCTGGGGTGGAAATTCTCAGAACAAAGCTTTGCACTAATGAAACTTAGATTCTGATGCATAACAGTCCATAAAATTATACATATGGATAATTTCTCTTGAGTTGAAATTAATAACAAGTGTTCATGTAATGTGCTTCAAATGATGTTTGGCACCAAGCACTTAAAATATTAGCAATTATTAATAGTATTGCTATAGTTACTCTAATATTTATACTAAAGATGTAATTTGATAGTATTAGAGAGGAAATGAGAGTCAGATTATAATTTAAAATTTTCTTTTAGTCACAAAACTGGCCAGTGCCACAAGATTTAATACCACACCATGTATACATATACTTGTTACATGCTATATGGGACAGTTAGTCTAGTAGTATGATGTTTTATCCTGACATTTAATAATCTGAGTTTCTCTATTAATCTAACTGAAAATGAAAGGCCAGGATGACAAGTGAAATTCTAGCTTGTGCTGCCTTTTAAAGAATTTTCTCTTGATCAACTTAACCCATATTTGAACTCATTAACAATAATCTCTCCCAACTCCTATGTTTACTGTACTTATTTAACACTTTTCT
This sequence comes from Hystrix cristata, assembly GCA_004026905.1. Classification (NCBI taxonomy): domain Eukaryota; kingdom Metazoa; phylum Chordata; class Mammalia; order Rodentia; family Hystricidae; genus Hystrix; species Hystrix cristata. The sequence continues at coordinate 11,044 of PVJO010011712.1, forward strand.
GGTCTCCAATTTTTTTCTTTCTCAGCTCAAACATTATATGAAAATTTCTGCTAGGCTCTGTAGGACATTGGTTCCCCCTCCTTATTCTCAAGTATTTTGTGCCTATTTTATCATAATTACAGCTGTATGATTATTTATATGTGTTTTTTCTGGTAAACTTTGCAAGTTTAGAACTGCAAACTTTCTGGCAATAAGAACTGTTTTTTAGTTATTTTTACATATCTTATGAGACACATACTTCTGCATCCACTCTGTTTTTTCTTCCTATTAACAACCAAATTTTATTTGTAGTAGTAACAAGCACATAACAGAGACCACGATCGCTACACGAAATGCAGATGTAATGACTAGAGATCCCAAAGCTACCCTGTAAGCATGAGGGCAGTATGCCATGGGGACAGAAGGTAGAGCTGGGAGAAAAAGCTGATGTGGAAGAGCCACTGTATGGGGCCTAGGCTGTGTAAGTCTGATCTTTGGGTGCTATGCAGGAAAATAAGGCCTTGTAAAAGTTTCAGGTATCTATTACCAAGAACTGAACTCATTCCTACTGATTTCCCCGGGTATCCGATAACTATTCAATAAAGCACCGAATGAAGCTCGCTACAAATCACATATGGAACTGCCCAGGGGTCCTGCTCTATAAGCATTTTATAAATACTCGTTGACTAACATGTGTCTCTCCTCTGCTCCACATGCGAAAGGCTATGACATCTAGTCTCTGGCTAGAAAGATAAGGACACAAGATGAAGCCTCTACTAGCTGATACCATGACAAGGACATCATTGGAAGTACCTTAACCTGAATAGTAGACTCCTTCTGAGTCTCTGTTCATAGCCTATATGGGAATTGAGGAAAAACTATAAAGTCAGGAGAAAATTAGCACATGCAAGGCCCTGGGTTCAATCCCCAATGCCACAAAACAATGAAGTCAGGAGAAAGATTGTTAACTGTCCCTAAATACTAATGAAAACAAAACGCTTCAAATGCCCTAGCAGTACTTCAGTAATTTAAGAAATGCTGCCACCATGTGGCACTTCTCTCTTGTTTTATAAATAAAATTTATGAAGAAAAAGGTAACGGTTGCCATATACATTAGAGCTTTTAAATGTGTAAATGACTTGCGTTTTAAATGCCAGGCAGGTTTTCTTAACGTGAACTACATTTAAACAGCACAGAGAAGATGGAAGTACTGTGCCAGGAGGTCCCGGCAGCGCTGCCTCGTCGCTCCTGCCTGTGTAGCCAGGCCGCTCTGGGCGAAGACCACTTTCATTAAACACAAGGTATTACTGTTTGGGCCAACCCAGAGAAGTGTAAATAATGCAGGTATACATGCTACGATCAAAAACTACGGTGAACATTTAAATAAAAAATTTAAAAATGTATTACAGTACAAGACACACTGCCATTAATCCCCCCTCAAAACAGTCTTCTTGCTCTGAACACTGTTATGGTTTGTGTCTAGATGTCTCCCCAAAGCCTCATGTGGTAAGAGGCAGCTGGATCTAGAGTGATTACTAAATTAGTCCACTGATTGGTCTGGCATGTTCTGCTGGGATCAGGGATGTGACGCTAGGATTAAGGGTATTAGGATTAAGGGTGGGAATACTGCCCACCCTAAAGCCAGGTAGCCTGGATAAAATATAAAATAGAGGAAGAAGCTGGTTAGCTCCCTGATTTGCATTCCTTGCTTACCTGGCTGTGTTCTGCCTGTCTGCTTGCCACCCTGCCTCGGACCCAACTGACTGTGGACTGAACCCTCTACAAACTGTGAGCTAAATAAACCTTTCTTCCCCTAAGTTTGGGTGTCTGATATTTTGTTCCAGCAACAAGAGAAAAGTAACCAAGACAAATACTCTATCCTAGCTTTCTCGCCCCTTTCTGTTCTGAAGTCCTCTTTTGTGTTGTGCTGTTGTGGCTGCCTTAGTATCTTGAACTGATTAAAAGCACTTATGGCAACTTCTGTCAAATGAAACGTTACAGTGTGTCCTCACACACCTTATTAACTGGATCTTCCATCTTTCTACTTCCAGCTCCTCCCCAGACTCAAATGACCATGAAAGGTAAATGTTTTGAGTCGATTCAGGGCATCGACATAGCTACAACAGTGCAACTAAAGATACAAAAGAGGCCTTCCAGGACTTCTCCAGAAAGTGGCAAGATGATGGAATAAATCTGTTCAAAGCAAGGAGGACTATTTGGAGGAAGGTTAACAGCAATGCATCTTTCACTGTAATAAGTTAAAAAATTTTTTTAAACTTTTTTTTTAATCATACCACATACGTTCAAACACGCTTTCCCTAAAACACCTGCAGCTTTCTTCCTACCTGCAGAAGAATGTTAGCGCATAACACGTGGACAAGGAAGCTGAGCCTGCCGTGCAGGGAAATTTCTGTGCAACACCAAATCCTAAAGACCCCTCAGGGCCGCTGCGTGACCGGAAGAAATGCTTTACAAGTATGCAAGGCAAACACAACCGGCAAGGTATTCTGAGCCTCTCAAAGCCCGCCCTTCCGCGACAGGGACCCTTCTCTGAGGCAGCAGAGGGAGCAGTGTCTATCTTCAGTTCCTGGCACTATGCCCTACACAAGCACTTGGGCCTAACATGCTCAACGTATTTTGACTTGCTATAGTAAGTTGGCATCCATCATACCCACCCAATGTGAAGAATTTACTATTTAGTAAACATTTTCTAAAATAATGCTTATGTTACTTTAAAAGCTAAACCCAAATTCACTTAAATTTCTGGAATTCTGAATTAATACATTTTTATTTGTCACCATCTTTCTCTTAACAACAACAGAAACATCTAACATCATATAACAGAGATTTAAAAAGACAGATCATTTAATTCTCATATAAACTCAAAAACTGCAGTACATATTATTGTTCCCATTTTAATAAGGAAGCTGAGCCTTGGAAAGCAAGTAATCCTGGCACAGAGGAGTGCCAGAATTTGAACCTGACTCGTCAAGGTCAAAGGCCTGTGTTTCTCCTACTCTTCTACACGCCTCCTCTCCAAAAAGATCTCAGAGGGCTTAACAGTGCAGAATGCCGGCAATTCTTCTCTCAGATACACGCCCATTTTTTTCTTAGCATCTTCTAACTCAGTTAGAAGGGGTGTTGGCTTCAACAGGAAGCCATCTTGATGACAGAATTCAAAAGCATAAAAGTAACACTTTTAAAATTTCCATTCAAGATTCAGTTTTATACATATAGCCTTTTACAGAAACCATTCACATTATTTAAAGACCACTAACCAGCTACTGCTTTCCATTTACTGCTTTCCATCTGAGCTCAGTCTCTATGAAGCTGATTAAAGAACTCACCTTAATTCCAAAATTCTACACTTCTTTCAACATAAATTAAATCTTTAGAGGTATATTTATAAATATTGTTTTAATAAAATTCGGTATTTCCAAGTTGACCAGACTAACAAAAAAAGATCACTTATGAAAAATGGCAATGAATGTCAGAAAACCCAAGTTTTAATTCAAAACCTGCTACTTGTTCCTCGGAATCATATTAAACACCTACAAGGTGCCAGCTGCTGTTTCAGGCATTTTGAAAACAACAGAGAATGTTAAAGACAAGTCCTCACTCTCATGTCCCTGTATTCTAGCAGTGCAAGACAGGCAACAAACAAGTAAACAACGAGAACAGTATGAGGCAGTCATGAAGACCCGTGGCAGAATTTTAAATGTCCCCTGAGAGCCCTAACCCTAGTGCACACACAACCTCTTCTGGTCAGTTCAATCGAACGCTAATCCAGGTGTCACTGTGAAGGGATTCTGCGTATGTAATTAAGATCTCAAATCAGGTGACTTTAAAAAGGAAATTATCTTCAGTGGGCCTGACTTGTATGTGAGTCTTTAACAGAGATGGAGCTCTTCTGGGTCAGAGAGATCTGAAAGATGACAGAAATTCCAAGCAGGGGAGACTCCATTTCTGGCTTTGCAGATGGAAAGGGCCAGGAAGGAAGGATTGTGTGTGTCCTCTGGGAGGTAAAAGTAGCCTCCACAGCAAGGAACTCAGTCCTGCCCAATTGTGTGAGTTTGGAAGAGGACCTGTGTCCCAAATGAGAATACAGTATGGCCAACACCTCGATTTTAGTTTTGTGGGACATTAACCACAGTGTGCCCAGACTTCTGACCTACAGAACTCTGCGCTAATAAATGGGTACTGTTTCAAGCTATTACATGTGTAGTAATTAGCTTCATGGTGATAGAAAACAAATGGGGTGCCAGATAGGGTATCAGAGACAGTGATGTGACAGGGTGCCATGGTAACTGCTTTGAATGAAAGGATCAGAAGTGATATTTAACCTGCAAGCTAAACAAAAAAGATTCAGTCACGCAAAAAATGAGGAGAAGGAACGTTTCATAAAGATGGAACGGCTGATGCAGGGATACCTGTGATGTGATAAGGAAAAAGGAAGTGCCGCCGAAGCCCACTAAGTGCCCGGCCGTGTGCAGTAAAATGGGAAAGGGATATAGGAGCCAGCGATCCTCCTGGATTTAAGGAGCTGGATCATACTATAAGCGTGAAGAGAAGCCATGAAAGTGTGGGGTGTTAAGCGACTGTGTGTTAGGATCAGGTATACAGATCATCCGGCAACTGTACAGAGGTCAGGCTGAAGCAGGGACGCCACGCAGGAGCCCCTGCAGGTGTCGGGGGAGAGCTGATGGTGAGCTAGTTGAAGTGGGGGGAGGGGCAAAGGGATAAGTAGAAAGATTTCAGGTGTGCTGTGGAGTGTGCTTGCTGGTAGTGTGTTTCTTGGAGTGAAGGAAAAGCAGAGTCTGCTGTAATTCTCACGTTTAAGAACAACGAGGCTCACTGGGAGAACACTTGCCTAGCATGCTCCAAGCTCTAGGGTCAATGCCCGGTGCTGAAAAAACCTCTAGGGGATAAAGGCATGTTTACACAACACAGTATAAAGGACCACAGCAAGTTTATATAGAAATTTCCACTTTATTCTCAGTAAAAAATTGGTAGTAATGCTTTTATAGCATGTAAAGAATAGTCTCTGGATAATTTCCTGTGAGTCCTATATTATTCTTATCCCACAATAATGACATTAACAATGCAAAACAGCTCACAGTTATCCCTAGGTACCACATGGAATTCTACGATACATACGCCTTGACATGCACACACAGTCACAGCCTTAATCTTCACAGTCTTGTAAAGCATTAGGCACTTTTTGATTTATTGAGTCAGCCGAAGCCAGAAACTGCCGTCTAATGCTGCCGTTCTGCCTATCTTGATTGCCTGCTCTACAGCGTGGTATGCTTCTAGTTTTAAGGGTTTAGTGAAAGGTTCTCTGCGCTTGGCAAGTTCAGACATCCTGCTTGGTCAAAATCTCATTTGAAAATAGAACTCTAACTTACACCAAATCATAAAATCATGCAACACTATTTACTGTCTACCCAACAGCAGCTTGAGCGGTTGTGATTTAATGTGTGATGCATCGGTTATACAGCACGTGAAACAGGATGTCACGTTGCTAGAGCAGCATGCAAGGTGGAGCAGCAGGTGGTAAAGATAGCAAGGAAGTACAGGTAACAGAAGGACACTTGACTTGGACTTTAGCTCGTAACTAGCAAATACTATCAAAGGATTTAAAAATTGAAATAATATTTGATCACTCTGGCAGCAGGGCGAGTACTGGATCTGACTCAGGTGATAAAGCAGGTACACCAGTCAGGAAGAATGACATTCCCACACGAGGTAACAACGAGAAGACTTGGTCACTGAACACGAGTGACTGCTGGTTCCTCAAATGAGAAAAGCATACAGAAAATGGGCCTGGAAAAGTTGGCCTCACTGATCCCTAAAATGTTTTTGCTATATTTCATTTCACAGATTAAAAAATTATGATCACCACACATCAAAAAACCACAGAGTAGGCACCAGAATGTGAACTGAGGTCTTCTGCTGTCTGGCCTCACACTTATCCTATTAAAAATAAGTATTTTTATTTTTTCAGTTTTCATTTTATATATTTTAATAAATGCGTGAAGTGAAACTAGATTTTAAAACCAGAGAATTTCTTTTCTTTTTTTTTTTTTTTTTTGTGGTGCCGGGGATCGAACTCAGGGCCTTGTGCTTATAAGGCAAGCACTCTAATACTGAGCTAAATCCCCAGCCCCAGAATTTCTTTTCTGAATATCACCACATTAACAATTAAGGCAGTATTTTTACAAATAAGTTTTAGGTACTCACTTCAAATTCTTTTACAAAATAACGAGTTTCACCTTGAATAACCGGTCTGTGATCCAAAAGCCTTGAATGAATCTCTCCAAGATCTAGAAAGAGAAAATGAATTTGGAATTAAATGGCATAATCTCTAGCTTGTTTTGCTGCTTCTTCCTCATGACCAGATGAAGATAGGTTAAAATTCAGTTTAGAACATGGATTAGGAGACTAGCAGGTATATAAATTAGCACTACTTTTGAGAGCGATTTGGCAATATCTAATAAAACTAAAGACATACCGGTGTACACCCAACATTTTCATGCCTAGACACACAACCTAGAAAAAACCTCACACAAATGAATAAGGCACGTGCAAATGTTTACTAAACGTAGAGCTAATAGCAAAAGAAAAACTGAAAACCCCTAAATGCATTCATACAGTGGGGTATTAAAACTCAGCAGGTAAAAATAAACACATCATGGGAGGCTGAGACAGGAGGATCACAAGTTAGAACCCAGCCCGGACAACTTGACAACTTAGCCAGACCCCATCTCAAAATAAAAAATAAAAAGGGCTGGGGATGTAGCTCAACGCAAAGGCCTTGGGTTCAATTCTCAGTACCTTAAAAATAAAACAAAACAAAACTTATCAGGGGAGTTACACTTGTCAACGTGAGTAACACTTGTAACACTGAACAAAAAAGCAAGTTTCAGAAGGATTAAAGCCATTTACACAAACTTTAAAGACGTGTAAAATGACGCTTCCTCTTGGGATGAAACAGAAGCAATAGAAAATATAAAGAACTGCAGGAAATCTCGGTGTGGAGGTGCACACCTGTATCCCAGGACTCAAGAGGCTGTGGTGGAAGGATCGTGAGTTTGAAGCCACCCTGGGCTGGACAGTAAATTCAAGGCTTGCTGCCTCTTCTCGACTGCTAACACTGCGTTCTTTAAGACCCCGATGACATAGTCCATTCTCCAGGCAGCCTCCCATTTCCCATCTTTCTCCTCCAAAGCACAGCCATGTGCCAGAAACCGTCAAAGATCTAGGGTGTAAGTACTGAAAATATCTATTCACATGTTCACTGGGCTCTGGCACTAATAGTCAACAAATACTTGATATAGTTGAGAATAAGACTAAAAATTATTTTCAGAATGAAAAGAGTGACTGGGCCGTGGCTATGGCTCAGTGGCACACTGCTGGATTAACATGTGTGAGACCCTGGGGTCCATCTCCAATACCCTCTCAAAAAAAAAAAAAAATCCGAACAATAGCAAAGACCAAGGACATTCCAGACATATTTCCAATTATAACTTATTTTCAAATTAACTTGAAAAACTTCCCTGGATTCCTCTCTTTCTCCCTCTTCTTGTCTTTCAATTTTTATTTTTTTTAACCCCCCAACACTTCCAGGTTTATTGGGGTATAAGTTAACCTGGCAAATAAAAATTGATATATTTACTGTTCACAAGATGATGATTTGATACAAATACATTTTGAAAAGATTACCACAATTAAGTTAATACATCCACCACTTCATACAGTTACCATTATTCCCCCTTGGTGAGAATTCCTAATATTTATGGTCTTAAGAAACTTTAAGGATAAAATATAGTACTAAATCATCTTTTTAAAAAAGTGCTACCTCAAAATTTAAAACTTCTGTGCATCAAAGGGGACAGTCATCAGAATAAAATGTAACCCAAGGAACAGGAGAAGATATGTGCAAACTACTTTTCAAGGGGCAGTGGTTAAGACCCAGAATATATGAAGACCTACAATTCGACAATAACAACAGAATTCCTAAGTTAAAAATGAACAAAGTAACTAAACAAAGATGCATAAATGGTCAATAAGTACATGAAAAGTTGCTTAATACTGCTAACATTAGGGAAATGCAAATCAAAAAAAGCCCAGGAGATACCACCCCACCTAGTAGGATTGCTACTACCGAAGACAGAAAAGAGCAAATGTTGAGGAGGATGTAGAGAAACTGGAACCCTTGGCTGCTGGTGGTAATGCAAAACGGTATAATCGGTATGACAATTCCTTAACATATTAAAAATAGAATTACCATATGATCCAGCAATTCAGCTTTCAGGTATATATATCCCAAAATGTTGAAAGCAGGACCTCAAAAAGGTATTTGTACATTCATGTCCATAGCAGTATTAGTCACAATAGCCAAAAGATGGGAGCTCCCCAAATGCCCACAGACAGATGAACTGTTAAGGCGTGGTATACACATACAATGGACTACTATATTCGGTCTTTAAAACGACGGATTTTCTGATATGTTACAACATGGATGCACACTAAGAACACTGTGAGTTAAAAAATGTCAGTCACGAACGGATAGGGAACTACTAGATTGCATTCATAGAAGGTAAATTTACAGATAGAAAAATGTAAAACGGTGGTTGCCAAGGGTTGGGAGAGGTGTGCAGCAGAGAATGGACTATTATTTTTAATAGATTCAAAGTTTCAATTTTGCAAAATGAAAAGCTTTCTGTGGGTCGGCAGAGGCAACGACAGCACAATGTGAATGCACCTAAAGCCACTGATTTGTACACTTCAAAACAGTTAAATTTCATTGTTTGATCATAATTATAAAACAATACTTCGCTAAAACCGCATAAAGAATAATTCTAATTGAGCCCTAATACCCGTGCGACAGCCCCCAATCCTAATTAGACTTGAGAGACAATTTGAAATATAATGTCTAAAAACCACAGGCTGTGTTGGAGCTGCCTAAAAATCTGAGAGATAAGGCTAAATCGAAATGGGCAGCAGCCAACGTCTACCTCCCTGGCTAGTTCTGAAGGACTCTTAAAATCGTATAGAAAGATGATGAGACTGAAACTGGGTTAAAGGAGGCTGGCAATGAAAGAACTGCAGTGTCTAACTGGCAAAGACCTTCCCGCAGGAGGCGGAGGGGTCGTGGGCTTTGAGAAGCACCTGGCGCAGGTTCTGTGAGCCTCTGTCTAGGCTGTAACCTTCTTCCCCGCTCGGAGCGAACAGGACAGACAGGTGTCGGCATGTGTACGGCGCCTCACGGCGTTTCAGGACGCTTTCCTAAGTGTTTCGATTCACCCCCTCCGGGCACGACCCGGGCGCAGACCGGGCCGAAGAGGGCAAAGGGAACGCCCCGGAGTCGCAGGAGAAGCGAGCGACAGCGCAGGGGTGGGGCAGGAGGGACTGCAAACTCTTTCCTGGCCACGCTCGGCGCCCCCGGCTTAGCTGTCGCGAGGCTGCCTGTCCGGAGTAGCTCTGCCCTTCTCTGGGGTCCTGGGCTTGGGCACAGGACAGGAGAAGCGCACAGCTGAGCGACACCGCAGAGGACAGCAGAAGCGAAGGAAGCGAGCCGGCGGCGCTCAACGCGAAGCGCCGGGCGCGGGAGGTGGGCGGGAACCGCGCGCGCCGCCCTCCCGCCCGCACGCCGCGCGCGCCGGCCCAGCCTGGGTCGCCCGGGTCAGAGGGCGCCGCCTGGGCAGAGGGGCTGCGCTGGGCTCCACTGGGGACGGCAGCCCCGCCACTCCGTACCCTTGATAACGAGGTGCGCTGAGCTCGCAGTCCCCAGCGAGTCCCTCTTCCGGCCGCCGCTGCCGCCCGGGGCGGCTTCACAACCCGCGGGGGTCTCGGTCCCTCCGCCACTCATCCCGACCGGCTCCGCCCACCCGCGGCCTCGCTGCGCCTGCGCAGGTTGGGCGGCCCGCGTTCAGGGCGCTGGCGCGCTTTTGCGTCATCACAGGGCGTCGGAGAAGTTGAGTCAACTCAGCGGACAGTTCCGGAAATGCGGCTGGGCGGTAGGCTGGATGAGAACACACGGTGGCTGATGGCGCCATGCTGGATGAGGGCAGCTGCTCCCGGAATAGTCAGACGCGAGCTCCGCTATTCCCTCTTTCCTCGGAAATAAGACGTAGCTGGAAGATAATCGGCCTTTAAAACTAGAGATCAAAAAATGCCAGCCCCGGTCAGCTTATCTTTGCCTCCCCAGCCGTCACTGTTGTTTTGCTCAGCGGCTGCTCTGTAATGCAGGTATGGGAGAGATAGGCAGATTGTGGCTGGCGTTTTTGATCTCTAGTTTTCATGGCCGGTTGTTTTCCAGTTAGGTCTTATTTTGGGGAAAACACTGGTCCTCGCTAAATCTGCTGTGGTTTAGAGAGGCTGGGGTAAGGCGGGAGTGCAGTTGCGGAATAATATAACAGTATAATAAAATAACATTATATTATCAACTACCACCAATATCTTATAAAATATTTGACATGTCACATTTGGTCGTAGCAACTGGGGAAGGGCAGTTTTGTTTTGTGGTGCTGGGCTCATTGAACCCAGGGTTTTGCGCATGCTAGGCAAGAGATCTACTAAGCCACATTCCCAGCCCTATAATTTTTTAAAAATAATGAATGAAGTAATTTATCAAACTCACTTGTGTCTAGGTGAAGGAAAATATCTGCTTTGGCTTTTGTATTTACATAATTTCAACCATGTGTCATATGTATAAAGTAATATACATATAATTATGAAAGGGACTGGTTTGCTACCCGCGTTGAATTCGTAACAGTTATGAAGAGACACACGCAGGGTTGCCATATATCTAACTGCTGCTGGCTTTTGATAAGCTCCATAACCTTCATCTTATCTTCTCTGTAAGTCTTCGTGCTTTTCAAAGAAAAGCACGTGCATCTCCCCAGTGCTTCCTTCGCCTCCTTTGTTCATCTCGTGGTTCAAAGAATCATCGGGCATTCTCCCTTTCTCCTCCCTTCCTGAACAGTCCTCACCCTCCAGAGCCTCACAGCCTAGAGCTAAAGAAGGAATAGAAATCATCGTTTACAATACAGGAGCTGTAAATGAGAGGATGAGAAAGGGCCCTCACACGTGTGGGGCACCTGGGGATGTGAAGTCAGGGCAAAACAGGCCTGAAATGAGGAGATAGTGCCCTGGCGAGGTTGAGTGAAGAAGAAGTTGGGGTTTCCCAGCAGTGGAAGTAATAATCCCCAATGCAAAGGAGCATAAGCCAGATGAACTAATAAATAAAATGTAAACTTTATGTAAATAATTGGGTCTGGCTTCTAACCTTTCTAGTCTTTCATTTCCTCAGCTTTACAATCAATCTCTAGAAAGTGAAATTCTTTTTTAAAGCCACTTATTCTTACCACTTCTAGGCATTTTGCTTATTCAAGCCTTCTCTTTTGCTCTGCAATCTGACTCTCCCCTGAACCTGTCTCCTTACTGTCTTTGAACTACTGAGCAACCTCAGAAGGTTCACTATAGTACGGTGAGACTGAGTACTTCTCCTACATTAATGTGGCTGTTCTAAAAATGCAGAGTCTAGATGGCCGTGGTGCTCCACAGCACTCTGGGAGGCTAAGGCAGGAAGATCACAAATTCAAGCCCAGCCCAGCCAGCGTGGTGACTCAATGAGACCCTGTCTCAAAATAAAAAATAAAAAGGCTGAGATGCAGCTCAGTATGAAAGGCCTGGGTTAAATCCTCAGTGCAAAAAATAAAAACGATTCTAGGTTTCACTTCCAAATTTTGCCAACGGATTGTGTATTAAGTGTTTAAAAAGAAACTCTGGCTATGGTGGTTCAAACTTCGGAACCAAGCAGAACTGGATTCAAATTCTGGCTCTGTCACTAACCTGTAGTTACTTTTCTGTAAAATTACAAGATACGATTTATCATGTCTGTCTTGTTGGGTTGTCATGATGATTAAAGAAGAGGATACTTGTAAAGCAGTTCGTACAGTGTCTGACCCATGGTAAATGCCTCCAAAATATTATTATTATAATAACCCCCTACCTGCTTTTAAAGCACTATATAGTCTCCTCCAATTTTACTCACCATTCAGGTATCATCTGCTTAACACTTAGATCACTCATAATACCCAACACGATGTAAATGCTTTGAAAATACCTGTTATACTCTGTTATCTAAGCCAAGGAAAGAGGTCTGTACAGTTTCAGCAGATAAAACCACCATAGATCTAACTATATGGTGTGTGTCAGCAACAATGTAATTTAAAAAAAATTCTGTGGTTGATTGAATCCTAGGATACAGAACCTGTGGATAAGAGGGGTCTACTGTACTAAAATCTCCACTTCCAGAAGAGGGAGTGGAAGGTGAGGGAAAGTAGTAGAGTCTCCAAAGAGAGCTGCTGTGGGTCCTGCACACTTGCAGCATGCTGTTCTGTCAAGAGATGGGGGTTTTTTGTTCCTCCCCTTCAATCTGGGCTGGCCTGTGACTTGTTTTGACTTACGTATTGTGCCAGTTTTGGGCCCTACGAGACCCAACAACTTTCTACTTTTGCTCTTACCTGGAATTCAGCCTGTCTTGCTGAACAAGGCCATTGTGGAAGCCTTGAGACATCGTACGCAGAAAGAGGCTGCAGGAACAGGAACTGAAGCTCTAGCAGTCAACACACAAGCCCCAGACACAGGAGGAGACTTTCCTGGACCTGTCCGCCTGGCCGTCAGTCAGCTCCGTGCAGTCGCAGGAACTGCACACCATGCCAGCAACTGCCAAGTCCACCCACAGTCTTGCAAGAGATGATAAAAATCTTTCCTGTTTTAATGCACTGTTTGTGTGTGTGTACATTTGAGTCACACCTACCTCTCATAGAGGGGATTGCAGATGGTTCACAATTTCTGTATAACCCAACAACAGCCCGGGTTATGACTCAAGGCTTTGCATTCTAATATAACCAAAGCCAGTCAGCTGGTAGAGGGGGAGACATCTTCCTTCTATGCAATGACTGTGCCAGAAATATTCCTGCCTTTCTTTCTCGACTTTCCCCTCCTGCAATGCTTCCTTGCTCCTTTGCTATCAATTCAGTAAGCTTTACTGATGTACAGCAAAAGATGTGCCCCCTGAATTCAGAGGGTCCCTGAGGAATCTCCCAAGTAATGAGAGTGTCTTTGTTATTTATGGTGGGCCCCAGACCACATCTGAGTTTATGCTGATGTCTTAGTTACTTTCTCGTTGCTGGGACAGAATACCTGACATCCACAAGTTAAGGGAAGACAGGTTTATTTTGGTTCACAATTTAGAGAGGTTTCAGTCTGTAGCCAGCTGGCTCCAAGGCAGGGTGGCATGGCAGAGGGGCCTGGCAGAGGAGAAAGAGCTTATGTCATGGCAGGCAGAAAGCAGAAAGGGGGCATCAAGGAAGGAGGAAGGGTATACACACACATACCCTTTTGGGCCACACTCACACTGGCCTACTTCCTCCCATCAGGCTTCACCTCCCAACATCCCACCCAGCTATAAACCCCTCAATGGACTAATCCAGTGGTGAGTATCACAGGCTCATGATCCAGTCACCTCCCCCAAAGCCCCGCCTATGGGGGACAGCTGATAAGGTGACTTGTGGTGGGCTCCTAGGCTTCAAGATGTGGGCTGGCGATGCGAGAAATACTAATCAGGTGACTGGAAGCCTGGGGCTCTGAGTTACATGCTCAACATTGCCTCTGAGGAGAAGGGGTGATGGCTGGGGGTGCTGACGCACAGGGCAGCAATTTGATCAGCCTATGCCATGGAGCCCTAATGAACAATGCTGGGGATTGAAGCCTAGGTCAACCTCCTGCCTGGTAGTCATATGTCCATATACCAAGAGGGAGCTGCTTTCCTGAGGACATAAATATTTTACACTGGGATCCTCCCGGACCGCTCCCTATTTGGGTAGTGCTGAGGTGTACCGTTTATAACGAAACTAGAGTTGTACTTTCCTGAGTTATTCGCGTTACTTTTGTGAATCATCAAGCCCAAGAACATATATTTGTGGATGGTGGGTCAGCAGCGTAGGCGGGCTGGGAACCCCGGAGCTGCAGCTCCTGTCTAGGGTGAGAGGACTCTGTAGACCACCAGGCCTTTGGCTGGGCAGTCAGGGTTAGCATTGCTTTGCTACTGCACACATTTCCAAGGCGTTTGCTAAGCACCTGACAAATACGAGATCATTTAATCCTCATGGCAGTATTTTGAATGAGATACTGTTTTGTCCTCATTTCACAGGAGAAGAGGCTCAGGCCTGGAGATTACACAACTACCTGGCTTGTAGGTGGCAGAAACCACTACTCTTTTTTTGTTAGTATATGTTTGCGAGTCATAATAATTACATTCGTCTTGGGGAATTTGTAGCTGTGCTTACTGCATCTCACTGATTTTTACTCCTCCTTCCCTCCACCCTCCCCTCTCTTTCCTTCCCAGGATCCCTTCTGATTTCCACAGACTCTTCCTTCCTGCTTCCTATTCTCTCTTACTTGTGCTCTCTTGCTCTGTAAATTATTTATATTTTGGATTTCTCATATTAGAGAAACCGTGTAATATTTAACCTCCTGTGTCTGATTTATTTCATTTAGCATTATAGTCTCAAGATCCGTCCATTTTCCTACAAATGATTCAAATGTATGCTTCTTTGTGGCTAAATGGTGCTCCACAGTGCATACAGGCCACATAATCTTTATCCATTCGCCTCTGATGGACAACTGTCTCTGTGTAGGTGTTTAGTGCCTACCTGTGGTTGGTGAGGAAGCAGCAGAGAAGGGAGATTGGAGAGAAGGAAGAGAGAAACCATACTGTAACTGACCTGTGAGAGTTTCATCTTCTTTCAATAACAAAACATTTCCTGAGTGTGTATTGATCACCAGCTATGTGCCCAGCACAGTGATAAGAACTAAAAAAAAAAAAAGTGGTGAACAAGACTGACTGAACCCTTTTTCTTCCTTCCTGGAGTACACAACCTACCCATGAAGACAACACTAAGTAAGTACACAATTGCCTTTTGGAAATGGTGTTGCTTGTCTGTTGCTTTGAGCCGCACAGTCAGTCTGATCTGTGAATACATTTTCTAGCCATTTGATTGTATTGCGCTGTGGGCTGTGGAGCTGTGTTGTTCTCTGGGATGATCAGGTCCTTCAGACTCCTGTTTTTCCCCTTTCACAGAAATCTATAAACTGCAGCTCAGACAGCAAGGACAGAATCCACCAAGAGCAGGGTGGAGGTGCTATTCTGCTGCCACCTCCATCTGGAACTGGGGTTGCTTGGAGCGCCTTTTGTTTGTGTCTTGAGGAATCTGAGCCTCTTGAAGATAAAAGGGGACTCCATACCATCTCCCTGAAGGGCTCATGTTACCTCCCAGGACGATGAGACTTTTCCTTTATGTTTTTTAAACAAAACTTTGATTGACATAATTGTAAATTCTCATGCAGATGTGAGGATAGTGGGAGTGTCCTTGTACACTTTGTCTAGTATTCCCCCGGTGGTAAAATTTTGTAATGCTACTCTCACAACCAGGATATCGACACTGATTCAATCCACTAATCTTGTTCAAATTTCACCAGTTTTACTTATTCTCAATGTGTGTGTATTTTACACAATCTTGCCACACAGGTATATTTGTGCATCTATCATCACAGTCAATAAATATACTGAATACTTCTGATGCCTTCAAGATGCTACATAAAGTGCGTGCGTGCGTGCGTGTGTGTGTGTGTGTGTGTGTGTGTGTTGGGAGGCTACTGGGGATGAACCCGGGGCCTTGTGCTGTGTAGATAAGCACTCTGTGACTGACCTACACCCTTGGCCCCATTTATTTTTTTCAGTTTTGAGATCAGGTCTTGCTGAGTTGCTGAGGCTGGCCTCAAACTTGCCGTCCTCCTGCCTCAGCCTTCCAGGTATTGGGGACTACAGGTGTGTGCCAAAGTACCTTTTACGTACTTTTAGGTGCACCCAAAGTATCTTTTTACGACACTCAGCTTTGTGCAGTGGCAGTATCGTAGCCAATAAGGTTTATCCGAGGCATGATTATTGCTAATTGAAAACTTTTTATGACACCCACCTTCTCTGTTCCCATTGCGACCCCTGTCAACCTACAATCTGTCCTCTATTTCTAAAATTTTATGATTTCAAAAATATTATGCAAATGGAATCGTGTACCATTTTATGTTTCTCAGAATAACTATTCTTATAACACCACACAAGATTATTTTCCAGAGAATCAATATCAGATACAAATATAACCATACATTTATAGATTTTCCAATTATGATGCTTTTTCAGAGTCAATACATCAAAATCATGGAAACATTGTCAATTTAGCAGAAGTTCTGACTTCAGGGAAAATTATTTGCTGTCATCCCATAGTGAATCTTGCAAAAATTAGAAAATAAAAATAGAATAGGCTGAGGGTATAGCTCAGTGGTGGAGCACTTGCTAACCATACTCAAGGCTCTGCGTCCATGCCCAGCACCAATCTGAAGTGTGATTTAAAAAAAAAATGTGATGATTGTTTAAGTTTTAAAAAATTATTGTAGTAAAAGATATATTGCCATGAATCCTTCTCAAACTATTCTCCTTATTTGACCCCGCTTATCCCATCATTCATGCAACTCTCTGAAACAGCTCAGGAAATCTCTCTGTGATTATCTTTAGTTGTCAGGCTGAAGCTGCCTCAAAATACCAAACCGATTCAAAATGTTTACCTTTCATGGTTGTTTTGTCTTTGGGGAAGAACCGGAAGTTGCACAGTGTCAGCTCCAGTGAATAAAATGGATGAGGACACAATGTAATGGTTTTATTTAACAACAATTGCTGTCAACATGAACTGTAAACTGCTTCAGAAAGTGGTAAGAATGGTGGGATACGAGTGTTCAAAGTGAGGGGAAGTATTTTGAGCGGATTAATGGCAATGTGTCTTTTAGCGTAATGACATTTTAAACTCTCCCTGTCATTTTTGATCATACCTCTTACATAAATGTTTAATTACGCCCATGCTGAGAACAAAATTAAAATTCATTCCTTAGTATAAGCCATCAAAGCTAAGCATAATTGACAAAGTGTGGGCGATGAGACTCCTAAGTTTATTGCGAATTTTATCAAATCCACCGCATGAGATTTCTTTGGGAATGAATGTTTTCCGTTGGCATTTTTATTTACTTTTTATTCTCTTTTGTCTAACCAATTTCTAAAGAGGGTTAAAAAAGTTAAAAGGCAAAAACTGATGAAAGCAAGGAGGGTTAGAGGGCCTTTTGGGATTAGATACTACACATTCCTCAAGTTCCTGAAGTTTAGCAAAGGCAAGTGGCACAGTTGCTTGAATGTCTGTTTGGTGTGGAACCGAGTACTGTGAATTGGCAGCAGCACCTTTAAAGTTCAGCACTGAATCTTCCTGCATTGAATCGTGCTTGTCCCCCTGAAGATGCTTCCGATAAGACACAGCATTTGGGGATCTTGCAGCACTTTGCTGTGGGAGCTGCCACAGCGAAACCGCTCAGGTGACAGACCCACCACACGAGAACACGGAGGTCTCCTCTGTCACTGGCTCACGCCGTAAAAACTCTGACTCGGCTATGCAAAAAACGGAAGTGTGAGCTCGCACACGCATGCGGTGCTCTCGGTCTGCGACCTAAGTGCTGGCAGGTGTGACCAGTGGTGCTCCCAGTGTCGTCATCCCGCCAGCAGCATTAGAATGACCCGGGAACTTGTCGGGAGTACAACCTCCTGAACCAGAAATTCAAATCGGAACCCAGAAATTTGCTTGAAGAAGCCTCAGCTAATGTCTACACACACTAACATCCGAGAACCACTGCTTGAGCGTCATCTGTCACCTGTCCCTTCTGCATCTGGTAATGTGGTGCACTACTGGCCACTGCAGTTTTGTTTTCCAGTGTTTCTGTTATGCAGGCTGAAAAAATTAAATGGGAGATTCCAGAAAAAACAATTCATAAATCTTAAATAACTTTCATTACTGTGTACTGTTAAGATTGCTCTATTTTATTGTTAGTGGTGATCTTCTACTGTGCCTAATTTATAAATAAAACTTTATCATGAGTGGGTAGTACAGGAAAAAGCGTAGACTCTACAACATGCAGTAGTGGTACACTATCTATCTGGAATGACTCCCAAAGGCCTGCATCTAAAGGTTTGGTCCTCAGCTCAGGGCTTTTGGAAGGTGGTGGAACCTTTAAGAAGTGGGGTCTGGTGCAAGGTCTTTAGGCCACTGGTGGTGCACCCTTGAAGGGCACTGTGGGATGTGTCTCCTCTTGTTCTTGTTCTGTCTCTTTCCTCCTGTCTACCATGGGATGAGCAGCTTGCTTCACCATGTGCTGCCTGCCATGATGAGCTGCCTTAGCACAGGCCCAAGAGCAATGGGTCCCCTTGCCATGGACTGAAACCTCCCAAACTGTGAGCCAAAGTAAAGCTTTTCTCATTTTAAGTTGATCATCTCGGCTTTTTGTTACAGGAGAGGCAAAGGTACTATCTGGGGTTTCAGGCATCCACTGGGGGTTTTGCAATGTATCCCCCATGATAAAGGAAGGGTGGCTACTGTATAGATCTTTTAGCTGAGTGTCACAGCTCAAGTGAACTACTAAAAACAGTCAGGTACTGGAAACCTGGTGGGGACTGTCTGAGGGTCAAAAATCTCTTTAAGACAAGGTGTGTATGTATTGCAGAAGGTCAGAAACAGTGGGGCAGCCAGGGAAGGATAATTCACCTTTTATGAACAGACTAATTCATGAATTGCTCCAAAAGAACTTTGAAATTTGTAATTAAGTGATTGAAAGTTTCTCGTTTTGATCAAAGCAAGCCTGTGCCCTGACTGTTCAGAGCCATGCCCTGTCAAATTAGTTGTATGGTGACTGTATCTCAAGCTTAACTTGGACAGACAGGCCTGCCAGGCACAAATTTCTCAAGCAGATGATACGAGGGAGGACAAGAATTATCCACAGCAGGACTGTGAGGACAGATGATACTCAGCAGGACCGGCAGGCCAAATCTTCAGGCTCCATAATGCAATCGGCGAGCCCTGGGGACCTGGCCTTGTTGAAGTGGAAGAGACAACATGGATGAGCCATCAAATTAACTCACCAGGCTGGAAAAGAAGCAAAGCTTTCACCCTCTCCCCTCTGCCATAAGAAATAAAAGTTTAAAAAATTAAAATATTCCCAAAGGAATCATGATAACAGAAACAGAGATCCTGGAGACATAATAGCAGAAATGGCCAGCATCTCAAATTCTTCTGACTTCTCATCTACTTTCTTTTAGCCTCTCTCCCATAAGTGAAAGATGAATTTTGCTAGATTAGGTAGCAGTTGGAATTAGTTTTATTCACTAGTGGTATTGGGAATAAAGGCAGAGCCTGCAGGAATATGGGCCCTGCAACAAGTAATCATTATTGCAAAATCAAATTCCCCATCTCATCTCTGATATGCCTGTATGTAACCCTAGAGCTGGGCTTCACAGTGTTATAAATCCAGCATACAAGACATGGAACAGTGGGATATGGAGCCCCTTGTGTATCTAAAACCTCTGCCCAGCAAGAGAGATATATGATGCTAACTTTCTTCCCATTGCTTTTGCAATAAAATTCACCCAGAGCTCCAGGAAGAGTTAGGAATGTAATTCCACTTCAATAAATCAAGACTAAAATTAAGATGGCCAGATATGTAGCAGCCTGCTCAGGTGTATGGAGAATTTGAAATTTAGTGCACTGGTAATGGGTAGCAGCAGATTATCTAATTATGGAGAGAAAGAAGAAATACTGCTCTCTGGGGTAAAAAGCTAAATGCTCTAATCCATTAAACCACTACATCTCTGCCAAAGCTAGATTAATATTAAAGTTCATGTAACATCTGATTTTTTTTTTAAAGGAAGTCAAATGTTAGGGAAAATATAAATGAAAAAGCTATAGGTCATAATGTTTCTAATTTGACTACTTGTCAAATAGTTGTGTATTTCATCTTTTGGTGCAATGTAAATGTAGCCGATTATAATGGAGTTCTATTCTAACAGTGTATGTGCTTAAATTTTTATCAACGTATCTTGAAGCTATTCTGAACAGACAATCAGCAGGGCTGTCATGAATTAGATATGCTTTTAAGAGGAGCTGAGGATATGATGCCGTAGCCGTGGGTGATCCTTCCCCATTCATCCTCCTACTTCCCTGCCTATGTCTCCTTGGGAAAACTATTGTGCCTGATAATGACTGTAGCTAACTGTTACTGTGGGTCAAATCTATGAAAGACCAAAGTTTAACAGGAAGTAAAAATGACAACCCCACACAGTAGTCTGTCCTCATTCAAGGTTTTGCTTTCCATGATTTCAGTTTCCTAGTCAACTGTGGTTCAAATATATTAAATGGAAAATTCCAGAAATAAATAATCCATGTTACATTGTGCATCACTCTGAGTAACATAATGAAATCCTAACCTGGATGTGAATAGTCTCTTCTACCAGTATATCCATGTAGTACATGCTACCCACTCACCCAATAGTCATTCCATTATCTGAGTAACTGTGTGATATCAGTATATTGTAATTGTTCTATTATTAGTTGACATTGTTAATCTTACTGTGCCTGATTTGTAATTAAACTTTATCATATGCATATGATAGGGAAAAACAAACTATATAGGGTCCTGTAATATCTACGGTTTCAGGCACTGACTGAGTCTTAAAGTCTGTCCCCCATGGATAAGGCAGCTACTACACCTGTTAAAAATCTTAGTCGAATAATCTTACTGTTGAACTGGATGGGGATGGAACACTTAACTGGAAAGTCAGATCCTGCACTGACTTTCATTCTTGCAGTGATGTCGTCTTTTCTACCATAGTGTGACACAGCCACCTAGGGAGGTTTACAATCACAGAACCTCATAAAATATATCATGATCTCTTAGATACTTTCATATTGCTCCCAGTTCTATTATTTCTATTTGTTTCAAAATTAGTATGTATTACAATTAATGGATAAATTTTGAATCCTTGGCTGAAAAATGATCTTTCCTTATTTGGAATTTTTGTGGTTCCTGGTATTTGTATATGGAACCAGGACATATACCTTATTTAATTAGGGTGATTGAATCAACTCAAGTAACAACATGGGTGACAGGTTACCTCCTAACCCTGAAATCATATAATTCTCATTCACTGAAGCTATGTTCTAATTGAGACACTGGCTGACATGTGGGTTTCTGCCTTTTCTAGTTCCTAAATTAACATGAGATAAATTGAGTGCTGTAAAACACCCAGCACAAAGCCCAGAACAAATAAAGACAATTATCTTTATTTACTTTCAAAGAATGCTGGAGCTCAGCAGCCTCCCAAAGAACACTTCGTGTGCCCCGCTTTAGGAATTTGTGCACAAAGCATTGGATTGTAAACTCCATAAGGCAAGGATGTAACTGAATTATCCCCAGGGCCTAGCGGGGTGTCTGGTACACAGAAGGTGCTAAGTAAACATTTTGGGAGGGATTGTTGAATGAAAAGTGTGACAGATTTCTGGGAATTACAGAAAGAAAAAGGACTAGCGTGCCGCACTCTCTTAAATTCTCACTGACCTTTTAGAAACAAAAGAAAAAAGTGGTTCCTTTTTTTCAACAACTTGAAGATGTGAAGATCTGATTTTTAAAATAAGTAGTATGTTTTACCCAAATCATAGGATGTTCTGCCACTGATCGGCTTCCATGCTGAGTAGGTTGGCATCTCACAGGCAGCATGTGGAAAAACCTATCAGTTGGCTTCAATAAAACTGCAGGTAATGATTCTCCCATAGCAGTCTGTTCCTTTACTGGTAACTTACTCTGTGCTAGCCCCATTCCAGGTAACTTTAATACATTCTCATTGCAAATAAAACAGCAATGATATCAGTAATCCTTACTCTATTTTATATGAAGAATTTCATGGGCAGTGACTTATCCAAGGTCATATTAAATGTGGTGAGTGTGGTGTGCTTGACTCTGCTCTTTTTTCAAACTGATTTACTGAACTGTAACTCCCCTACCACAGCATTTACCATTTGAAGAACACAAGACAAGGTTTTTAATACATTCACAGAACACACATTTATTTTACCTAATGCTTAGAACAGCTTCTTTTCTGAGGATGGTAAAAATGGATTTCACAAATTGAAAAGCAGAATTTCACTGGAACACCTGTAAAATGATTTATAGGTTAAGTGTCAGCCAAACACTTGTGTCTAAATTCCAACCCCTTGACTACTAGTTACATAACCTTGGACTAGTTCTCCATCCTCTGTGCCTCAGTGTCTTACCTACAAAAGAACATAATAATTGAAGGAGTGAATTCCCTTAAAACACTTACAATAGTGTCCGATGCATAGTAAATGTTCAAGAAATGTTAGGTGTGATCACTATTGTTAAAAGGCAGTTACCAGACCATTGTAATTACACTCTGCATATTTCAGGATCCTGAAATCAGCTTCTGAGTTATGAAAATTACATTGTGGTAACTGAATAGTTATTTTATTCGACCTCAAGTCTTTGCAAATCCACAGTCCATAGAATGTTAACAGCTTAAGGTCTTTTCCAGCTGACCATTTTGCATTCAGAGATCTTTTCTTTTGTTTTTTTGAGACAGAGTCTCACTATGTAGTTCAGGCTGGCCTTGAACTTGCAGCAATCCTCTTGCCTCAGCCTCCTGACTGCTGGGATCACAGATGGCAGCAGAAAATGTTCTGATTTAAGCACCACTCACTGTTTCCTGAGACAGTTCGTTGTCTAACTAGCACCCCTTTTTCTCTTCTCCCCCACTGACCAGCACAGCCTTTATTCGAGTGGCACTGTGCTCACTGAAGAAAGACATTTCTGGCCTCCTTCCCAGTGCGGGTGGCCCAAAAGCACAATGCAGGAAAGGTCCTTCAGGTGGCCCTCCTCTAATCTTTCTCTGCATCTTAATCAGAATTGGTATCTGGAACTCTGGCATTAATATTAGAATGTAAATTTAACTTAAGAACAGAAACCGCTTGATCAGTATGGAACAGAGACATTACCAAATGTGGACTACCTAATCTCCCAACTTTAAAAAAATCTTTTTTACACGAGCTAAACATAACCCGCTTTAGTGTTATATTTGGTCTTGCTATATACAGCTGTATCTAATTGCAATTTAAACCTATGTTTTTCTTGGTCAACTGAAAATGCAGCTAGAACAGTAGCCTTTCAACAAACACATATTGAGCACCTACTGTGGAGTGGTGAGCATTGTTTTGAGGGGGGATATGCAAGGGAACAGGCAGTCTCTGCTTTCAAGGAATTACTAGTCTGGAAAAGAGAGAATAAAAAAGTGTACACTGACTTCCATGACAGAATCAGGGTCCCCAAGGGGATTGGGTAGTCAAGATACACTTAACTTTCAAGAGGATGGGATGAATTTAATGTGAAAGAGGTTGCTAAAGTACGAAAGGGTATTTCAGGAAGAGAAATGCCTGACACAAATAATCCATGATGCATAGTCACGATTCTATGAGGACAGGAATTGTTTCCATCGGGACACTGAGAACATCATTTAACCTAGTGACGGCGAATCTTTTAGAGTTCAATGACACAAATGGCCCACTGTGGCACACGTGCCATAGTTTCATCACCACTGGTCTAACCCTTGGCTACAGCAGCCAGCTCCTCATCTTCCTGCCATCCCTGCATCCTCTAAAATCCAAGCAGAAGGAGGTCTGGCTCACAGTGCTGGGTGATGTCTGTTGAATCTACGTTGTGCACCTTGATAAGGACCCGAGTAGCAGATGTAAGGATCTGAGGGTTAAGACTCAAGAAGTTGAAGGGGGAAAAGGTGGGCATTAGCACAAAGATCTCCCTCTTCCTCGGAGGGTACAAGGGCTGCGATGTGAAGGCTGGCTGTCAGCCCTGCCTGTCCTGCTTGGCTTGCGCTGTGCAGGGGAGGAGGGGCCGGGGGAAGGGGAAACTGCAGCAGGGACACCACAAGGCTTGCAGACAGGAGATCCAGCTGGGAAGGGGTTTGCATGAAAGGTACAGAGACTGCACTTGTCCCTGTTATACACACTATAACTCCCAAGATGAACTTAAGCCCCCTAGTTTCTAAACATGAAAAT
The DNA here is from genome assembly GCA_004026905.1 of Hystrix cristata. Taxonomy (NCBI): domain Eukaryota; kingdom Metazoa; phylum Chordata; class Mammalia; order Rodentia; family Hystricidae; genus Hystrix; species Hystrix cristata. Next base: position 35,097 of record PVJO010011712.1, read on the forward strand.
ACAAGTCCACAGTTTCTAATTTAAGGGCCATTTTATAAAATTAAAAATGTTCCTAAGGGCAAGAATTATGAAATTCAATCCTGCAAAAACTGCCTTTACCCTGGAAACAACTTAAATGACCAACAACTAATGAATGGCTAAAGAAGATGTGGTTTTTCTACATAATGGAGTACTACTCTGCCATAAAAAGGATAAACTAGAGACATTTGTAGGTAAATGCATCTACCTTGAGAACATACTCTTAAGTGAAATAAATCAGACACTCATGAGTATACATTGAATTGCTTCTCTGATATGAGAAACCGTAAGTGTAAATAAAGACAAAGAGGTGTAATAGATATTATATAAAGGGAAGATAATATTCAAAAGAGAGAACTAGAAGTGGAGAAGGGGGAAAAGAAGGAAGGGAAAAAGGAAAGGAAGGGGAAAGGGAAAAATGAAAAAAAAAAAACAAAACCTGCTGTAAATAGGGAAGGGGGAGCAGAAGGGAGGGGTGGGGAAGAGGGGAGAAAACCAAGATATATCATGCACAGGTACAAAATAACCACGATGTATGTGATCACTATGTATACAATGCACCAATACATTTTCTTGGTAAAAAAAACCAAAAAACAAAAAAAAACCTGCCTTTACTTATAAGATACTCAGGCACCTGGCCTACTAAATCTCTCGACTCAGTAACACGAAGGGCAAAAATGGCTGGGGGAGACATTACCATCTCTACTTTCTTATAAACAAGCAAAAACTGAATTGCTTGGAGAAGAGAATGGAAACTAATCTTTACTGACTGCTACCTGTTACCCTTTAGGTTTTACCAAGTACATTGCCTCTCAATCCTGCTCATTTATAAAGCTTGGTTTTTGCGGGGGTAGGGTGGCTGGGGATTGAACTCAGGGCCTTGAACTTGGTAGGCACGTGCTCTACCACTGAGCTAAATCCCCAACCCCAAAGCTTGTTGATTCTTACAGATCAACAAAACAAGGTTCACTGCGTTACTTAAAATCAATAATGGCTATTAAGTGACAAAAACAGGACTCAGCGGAAGTGCTGTGTAATTCCTAAGTACCTGCTCTTTCTACCAGAACTTGGAATTGCGTCCTGGTTAGGGTTGGCATCAGCACCAAGTCACCGGACAGCACCAACCAGTAAGGGGTCCAAAGACACTTGTTCTTACTGGGAAAGAGAAGCTCTTTGGTTTTTAATAACCGATTATTTATTCAGCCAGTAAGAGTCACAAAATATGCAGCTCAGTTAATAAAGTATCTTTGCTTTTCACAGTGCTGCTTTAATAGCCTTGCAAAGACAGCTAACTTTTAGTCCAGGAAAATTTAGTAATGGGTTCAAAATTAGGGGGATAGTGGGAATTCCCATCTCCTTGGGCCCCTGCATATTCAATACGCCCACCAACAAAAAGAATCATTAACTCAGAAGGAACGCACTTCATTCCAGTCCCCTCCAGGGCCTTTCGGTAGTCAGTGTCACTCCAACGCATACTGAATACAGGAAAAAAACAAACAGAAAGCTTTTTTTTTAAACCACATTTACTAGCTCACATAAATATCCGAAAACAAATACATCTTTCTGTATCACTGACACAATTTATCACAGTTTTTAATAAAAGACTGTAAATATCCATGAGAGGAAAATGAATTTTAAAATACGGAAGGAGTTAATAAATAGCCAAACAAGTCAACCATAGAGAGGACAACCTAAATTTAAGATTAAGCCACTGATTTGCAACTTTTATTAAAATAAATTCACCTATAAAAACAAGGTAATTTACAGCCTGATCAACTTTTTTTGACAGCAGTTGCAATTTTTACATAAAAAACTGCAAGAATTCAACTAATGAACAAATAAAACATTCAGACATGAGTTTACACTTTATAAAATTCTCTCGGCTCCAACAAATAATGCCTGCATATCAATTTACATTAGTCCCGTGTACTGCGCTCTCCACGTAAACACTTTTAATCACGCTTCTGCAGGGCAGGGGTAATTTCTAGTGGGAGTTAGAATACAGTCTGTTCTTGATGAAGACAACACTAGACAGATGCTGCCTGATACCTGGATAGTGCTGGATGTGACAAAACCAGCGAGACACGTTAAGATATTTCTCCTTTTCTTGGACCGTGAGATCAACCTAAGTAGAGATTAAAAACACACACACACAGTATAAACATTACATAAGCACAACTATATTGGACAGAAATTGAACTTCTCAAAAGCCAACATATTTAAATAAAAATTTCAGCCACTTGAGAAACCTATATAATTGTTAATGCATTTATGTTCAGTTTTAAACCAGTTGTGTTCTTCAGGGAAATATCAAGTTTTCCACAAATGCAAAATTCACATTAATCTAGGATTTGGAGGCCCAAAGAGTTTTTCATTTAATTGTAAAAGAAGATGGGAGAAGGGAACAGAGTAGCTTCCAAAAGACTAGGACATGGTTCTTCCTCTTTTTTAGCAAATCTCAAAAAAGGAAAGATTTATTGGCATCTTATACTAAACAGGAAGCACCTAAAAAAAAAAAAGCATGCATGTGTGCGTTTGAGCACACCCCCCCACCGACCAAATGGCTGGGTTATATGTTACCTACTGCCACCTTTTTATTCAACTCTGAGGGAAAACCTCATTCAAGAAGACAATGACCTGTTTAATTTCAAGCGACTACTGCTTAGTACAGGAAGGTCTCTTTCTTAGTGGCAGACTCAGATGAAGGAAGCTGAGTACATAAGTATCCAAGAACAACACACCTTCTAAATTCTGTTTGTAATAAAGCTGAACTCTTTTAGTAGATGGAGCAATTCACATCATTTAGTACCAAGCTACAAGAACGCCTACAGAAATGAAACCAAAACTGTAGGTGCCCACCATACCACTGGGCTCAAATTCCAAAGCAGGTGTCTCCAAGACTTTAAGACAAATTTTTGAATTACTGTGTGATATCAGCTAAAGAGAAAGCCAGCAGGGAGTAACCAGTGGCAACGATCTCATACATGGATAGTGTAGTTCTATTAATTCAACATTTAAAAGACATCGCAAATCTCTGTAATACAAAGGGAAAAAAACTAAACCCCAAAACTTAGTCACCCCATGAGCAGTTCAAGCCCATCAAGTAATTGGCTTGTTTTGGGAACACCTAGTGAGCTAGATATCACTAAATGCTCAGAGACACTTAGTGAGATGGATGTTCAGAATTTAACATATACTTGTGCCTGTAGACAAACATGCTACTAAATTATTGGACTAAAAAAGTGAAGGACAAGTCATTGTAGTCTGCAGTAATTATTACAGAATGCAGTATAATATTAAAATAAATTTAACAGACATTAAATTTATTAAATAAATTTAATAGACAGTGTTTTCCCAATAAATGTTCAACTGAACTCATTTGCTGGCTCAGTTTACTTATATTATTAGTGAAAGTTTAGTGCTTCTGTTTTGTTACATAAAAATATAGTTTTAGTAAAACACACAGAAGCCCTGCATGCAAGTTTGATAGCAAATAATAAAAATATATTCATCTTGGCTGGGGGGATAAAATTGTGTATAGTTAGTAGGAAGATGTTACTACCACTGTGTCACCTATGACCTGTGTCATAATAGTGAATCTATGACATAGAGATAAACTAACATATCAGTCACAAACACTGGTCAAGAATATCTTTTTTTTAAATATAAAATCTACTAAGAAGTCATGGTTTCACACATTCCCAATTGTTAGGTTTAAAATAAGAGAAGCACCTGACTGGTGCATTTAAATAGGAGGCACTGAGCAACTGTTTATGGAACAGTTATTAGTTTGTATTACAAAATATCTGGAAAAATGTTTTTTTGTTCTTTTTCTAAGTCTTATCCACAGGTAAATTTCACCAAAAACTTCAAAAGAAAATGAAAGACTTTTTAACGATGGAGATTGAACCAAGGGCCTTAAGAACGCCAGGCAAGTGCTCTACTTACTGAGCTATATACACCTCCAACCCCTGAAAATGTAAAATTTTTAAAAAGCTTGCAGATTGTGTGTGGGGCTCATTGGCAGAACATGTACCTGGCATATTCCAGGCGATGGCTTCAATAACTAGCAGCACTCTAAAATAAGTGAAAGTGCAATTAATAGAAAACAAAGCTACAAATCTAGATCTAATGGGAAGTAGAGGTCAGTTTTCTAATTTAAAAAAAAAAGGACTAAATTGTTCAATCTTTAGTGCAAAAACAAAAAAAAAGAAAAAAGTAAAACTTAACTTTAGCAAACCTCTTTGCTGATAGGTGAAGCAATTAGATGTGACAATTTTTATTCTAACTTGATTTTGTATCAGCTGCTGAAATACATGATTCTAGTCTGACTTCATATGCTAGTCCTTTCAGAGTTCTTTTAATATCTCCATTTAGCCATCTTGTGCAATATTATTTTCAGAATAAAGTGAAACAAACAGAGAATTATTACTTGATCATGCTCAATTTGTGCACCCAGATTTCACACCAGGTGAAAAGAGCAATGCACATTTAATATTAGTATTTTAGAACAGCATTTGCTAACACAGAAGTGTTACTACCAGGCCTATTACCTAAAACACTAACAACAAGCAAATAAATGTATCTCCAACTTAAAAAATTTCACATTTGGAGCCTCTAATATAAAGACTATATAAAACACAACAAAGTACGAAATATTTTTTTATTTCTATGGCTTCTAATATCTTCTGATTTACTCCAACCATTTTTAACTAGATCATCTACCACACAATGTTTTTAGTTGATCTACTTTCGGGAATGTAAACTCAATCAATGTCCCTCAAAAAAATTCACCAGAAATACACAAAGCTTTTCTGAAAGGATCAGAGTACCTCTTTAACCACCTTTTACAGCTTAAACTTTGGATCTTGTTCTTTTGAGTCAGAAAATTATGACTGGTCTTGATTTGTTACCTCTGACATTTTACATGTGAAAACTACTGTAAACAAAACAACAGATAGTTCCCTCATCATTTTTACAAACATTTTTGATGGAGTCCCTTGGACTATTTAATACTGGTTTTCCATCATCCTTTTCCTGTTGGCTAATATATTTTTTCCTTTCTTACAAGAGAAAGTACAATGCAATTGTTCTAACTGCCACTTCCTGCTTCTTACTGGTCTGCATGCCAGCGTGTCTGCAGTGGTGCCTGGCTTTTGCCCTAAGCATTTCTTGTTGTTTATACTGGCCTTCTATAATTACTTTGAACCTTAAAGCCAACCAGATAATATTCCGAATCACTAATTTTCCATGAAGACATGTGAAAAACACTTTAAATGACCCCTTCAGCTCAGTGTGCAATGCTGGCTTGCAACCCTTCCAACTGGCAACAGGCTGCCTTTGGGACACTCTTTACAGCTCTGCAGCTATTTCTCTTACTTTTCCTTTCCTTCTAAAAGAACCACTTATCCTCTGGTGCCCTGAACTTCAGAACAAATGTATTTCAGCAGATAACAATCATACAGACTCACAGCACAGAACATTACAAAGGGTTTTAATAATCTTGAGCTAGTGAAATCCCTCCAAGCCAGCAGGGAGTCACTGATATTATAATCAACAGGCATGTAACAAACATTCCTCAAGGGATTAAAACAGACCAGATCTCAGAATAGTTCAGTCACAACTAGAACTGGACTCACAATGAAACAAAACACAGCGGGATTACTGACGGCTTGAAGGTTCCCTGACTGCTGTTCTGTACACTCAGCTGATTACATATGGAGTATTTAACGGTGTGAACAACTAAGTGAAGGAATGCATGAAGCCACAAATACACTGTAAAGGAAATAAGGACCCCGATGAATGGTAAGCAAGCAGCCCATTTGGACGTGGTGTCTCCTCACCTGAATGTAATACCTAGCTATCATTTTCTTTCTCATCTGTGTGTATTTATTCCTAACTTAGCATGGGTGTCATTTTATACCACAGTGCAATTCTGTCACCATGCAGGTTTTAGTCTGTGAGGCCTGTTCCTTAATAAAGTCTTTACATCTGAGTACTTTGCCTGTATTGGTCCAGGAGGAAGAGATGCTTTGACTCATGGTATGAACAAAGGAATGGTCAGCAGAGTTATTTGGGTACATTCCACTCAGTGTTGTTTTGAAAAAGATAAGGATAAAAGTGTTCACTCTGCTGGCAAAGAAATGCCACACAAAGTCCTCCTCTTTTAGTGTATCTCCTATCACATGACCTACATGGCCAGCCAAGAGGAAAGCATAAATATACACTTAGTTTGCAAGAGCTATACTTATTATCATCTTTTTTAATTAGGTAGGAGAAATGCTGTCATTCGTGACAGCCTGATGTTACAGGAAGCCAGACCTTGGGATTCCAGATAGACATTGGTTAGCCTGTTGATGGTTGCCACGCATTTCTCCAAATATTGTTTTAAAAAGTTAAATAATAGCCCATGTGCCACAGATAAATGCGTGTTTCTAAAAAGTCAACAAGACAGTTGTTGTTTCAGATATAAACTGCTGATGAACCCCTCTGCAAGGCTGCCAAAAGCACAGCAGCATAATTTCGGCCAGGTCAATTACAGACTCCCCTGAGCTGAGAGCTGTTGGTTTGCCACCAGGAGAGAGATGCTTAGATACCTTAGCAGCAAATCCCCTTTACCTTGGAGGCTTTTTTCGTTTTGAAATGAGGTAAGTTGTGCCATGTCACCATTCTAAACTCAGAAAGCTACTAAAATATATTGAACCTAGAATGGAATAAAAAGAGGCTGATGTGATCATTATATTTTAGCTCCAATTAAACTTTCTTCACATTTAAATAAGACTACTTTAATTATATTGATGAACATAACTAAAATTACATTTTCACTACAGACATACAACCTAAAATAGGAACTATGAGTAGGTACAGAATGTTAAATATCTCAAATCTCAACAAACATGCAGCTGTGCAAGTCACAAGAGCTGAGGGCGGGACAAGAGAAATACAAATGGTCTTCCCTGCTCTCCTTATTTTGTTTAAAATTAAATCATATTCCTTCTTGATATCCTAGCATAGTGATTAAAAGGCCTCTTTTCGTAGCCAAGAGTATTGTTTTGGATGAGAATTTATATGGTTATTCCTTATATAAGCAGTATTTATAGTCACACTTAGAAGATTTTTAAAATAATGAGTATTCCATTGGGTAGCCAAAGCTATTTAAATGCTGCAGATATTTTTCAGGATTCTCCATCTTACTTTACCTGTCTCATTAAATGATCAAATTACATTCTCATCACAAATTAGCACTGTATTTCATTTTCTCTAATTCACTGTTCTATATAGAAGTCTTATTTCCTCAATGAAATTAACAGCTCCTTGAAAATAGTGTTTTATACTTCTTTTACATCCTTGTCAAGTCTAGCATTGTGGGCACATATAGCAGGCTCTCAATAATTTTAAACTTATAATAATGAAGAGTTGTGTGTTAAGTCAAGTTAGGCCATTACAGTAATAATGATATAGAACTTAACACAATCACTTAGGGATGTTTGAGGAATAATTCTTAATTAAAGTCAAGTAAATATAAATTAAGGGACCATAGTGTGAGTGGCAGGACTAAGAATACGGTAGAGGTACATGTAGGGTATGGATTTCATGACCCGCCATGGATACCAAAATCCATATATTCAAGTCTCTTACATAAGATAGAATAGAGTTTGCACACAACCTGCTGGATTACTTATGATGCCTAATACACTGTAGATGTCATATAAAATAGTAATACTGTACTGTTCAAAGAATAGTAGAATAAGAAAATTGTCTCTATGTGTGCAATACAGATATAATCTTTTATTATTTTTTTTTTAGTATTTTCAATGTGCATTTGATTGAATCTTCAAATATGCAAGCTGCAGATGCAGAGGGCTGAATGTAACTGTTTCATGCATTATTATGGTTTCGAACAGCTCAGAAGGCTCCTTTACATACTAAGTCACTTGAGTCAAAGATCTGGTTTGTTTTGATTGTTCCAAAAACTGAGCTCTGTACCTCTGTATAAATTACTCAACATGTTTATTTTTTCATAAAAAAAATTACTGAACATTTCTAACCATTAGTTTCCTTTTCTATATAAGGAAAATAGCAACATTATTCCCTTCATAATACTATTCCCTTCGGTTATGAGACAATGAAATAAATGTAAAACTCCTTAAAAAGTATACAGAAATCAATTAATTTTGTTTCTGGAGGGCTGACTATGAAAATGTGCCAGGAATGTCAGATAGTTGCGCTATGAATATGATCTTCGATTTAAGCAGCTTATCACAGGGAGATTTTTCAAAGGGGAAGGTGGAGAAAGAAAGAGGAAAGAGCCTGTCAATATGACTCAGCAATGTGAGAGGCCTCCCCCAGGAATCAGTGCCGGAGCTCAGACACCTGAAGCAAGACAAGAGAACCAGGGAGGAAGTAAGGGCTAAGACCGCTGCAAAAGACAAGAGCAGTGCAAGGACAAAGCAGGAAGAGCCCAGTGGTCGGCAGACAGTGACTACATTATGGCTGGAAGACAACGGCAGGAACAAGGTTAGCAAAGAGGCAGGAGTCAGAAAAAGGGTTGCTCTGCAGGGAATGAGGAACTAGTTTATCATTTGGGGGAGGAAAAATTTATGGTCACAAGAAAGATTGGTCCAGTGGACACCGGCATCATCTCTGACACTCCGTCTTGTTAAGGTCTTCTTTACCTGGGCTAGAGATGAGACTGGCTGGCAGGGGCAATGTCATCCAGGGATTCCAGGAAGAAGAGTGAGAAAGAGGCATCCAGGAGATGGAAACATCAGGACCTGACTGGGTGGATCAGATGCAGAATACAGAAAATGCAGGGGCTTTTCATTTCTTCACAGGCGAGACATAGGTGTTTGGGAGTTGAAGAAGGAAAGCACAAACTCTGGAGCCAAACTGCCAGTTTAGGACCTGGGTCTGGCAAGTATTTGAGCACTTTCAAAGAAGCCATCTGACCTTCTCATACCTCATTATTTCATCGCTAACAGGGGAATGACAATAACAGTGCCTACGTCACAGGCCTGTTACAAGTATTAAATAAGTCAACATTTATACAGCGTGAAAAATAGTACCAAGAACATGTTGAGTGCATTCTACTTGCTTGCAAATAAATTTTACATGAGGTAGGATTTTTAAAAAGGAGGTAGTAGCTAAAAGGGAGGTAAGGTGTCAGATGGATTAGCCTGGAAAACAATTCCTTGTGACCAAAGAAAGCAGACAAATTGACGGAGGATGTATAAGCAGGTGGGATGAGGGGCAGATGAGGGGATTCTAGCAGACAACCTCCATTTCCAGTCAAAAGGAGAAGGCAGCTCAGTGGTAATGACTGAAGACAAAAGTGGAGGACAACTGGCAGGCTTGGGAAAGTGATGAAGGTCTGGGAGTGTCCCAGGAAGGACAGAGCCTATTTGTATGCAAATCCAGCTGCAATCAGGCAGTATGACTTTTTCCTGGCAAGTATTTGTAGTTTTGTGATTTCTCCAGCACAGCTCAGCTTGGATACAGAAATGGAAGACATTTATTTGGACTAGCCAAATACTCAGGATTTACAGGGAAAGTCACGACTGCAGGCCAAGCAAAGGAGCTGAAGATGCTCATGCAGCTGCAGTCAGGCAGGAGGGAGTCTAGCTTGAATCGGGAAGAAAAGCACAAAGGTTTGGAAAAATAACAAGAGTCCAATTGTATCAGATAGGGTGAAGAATGAAGAGATGCAAAGAGCTACGATACCGGGCGTACAGGAGATGGGGCACCAGCATTAAGACCTGGAGGCAGAGAGGGATGTAGATGATAATGTCCAAACAGTGGCTAGAGAAGTAATTTTGAAAGAAAAGCAGAAAAGGTTGAGAATCAAGTAGGTCAAGGAACAGGAAGCAAGTATGTTAACTATGGAAGGAATTTCTGAACAAGGCACCTTATCAAAAAATAACTTTCATTTTTATTTGATAAGCTGAAAATGCAAATTTGATTTAAATTCAAGATAAGAAACCATTTGAATACTCACTATAAAGCGATGAAGTCCATAGTATAATAGGATATCTGCCAAGGTAAAGTTATATCCTGTAAGGTAGACTTTATCTTCAAGATATGAATTAAGATCCTGGAAAAAAAAATTAATTTAAAAAGCACGGAGGACAACACTACCATGCCACATGACTAAAAACATTTAGAAGACTATCAGGAAACAAAATAGTAACATTTAACTTAATAAAGTTCATCTTTTAGAGTAGTGGACAAAAGTTCACTCAAAATCACAAACTGCACACCAAGCATGTCATTAAAAAACAAAACAAAACAAAACCAGAATAGGCTGGCTATGCCTGTAATACCAATACTCCGGGAGGCTGAGGCAGGAGGATCATAAATTCAAGCCCAGCCCAGGGAAGTTAGCAAGCTTCTATCTCAAAATAAAAAGGGCTGTTTGTCCTTGATGTCTCTGGAGCCAATTATCTGGCTTATATTTTATATCAACAGGTTCTTTTATTCTGATTTGATACCTTTGGAAAGAAAATACAAATCTTATAAAGAGTCTCAAGGGAAGCAAAGACGGGATTTCTCAGCTCAATTTGTTTTGAACTACCACCTCCAAAGATTCTGATTCCCTCCTGCCTAAGAAAACATGTCAACCTCTATCTATAGAATCACAATTGCTGATGATACTGAGCCATTCATCATATTTTTCAAAAATCACACGGAACTATTGACACGTCTAGTGTTCTAGAAGAAAAACAGAAGGTACCATGACTGCACACAGAACAAGAAACTGAGTGTAGTCAAGGGAGCATCTGCGATCTGGGTTGAGATCTGAAGGGGAAGGAAGACAGAGAGGTGGAATCTGCTCCAGGCAGAGCTAACACTAGATACACACTGCCCTGAGGCAGAAGGGAAGATGCAAAGAGGCCAAAAACTGGAACTTGTGGGCAGACTTCTGCTTACTAGCTCACGTGATCCAGAGTAGAAAAAGAAGTCAGAGTACCTTCAACAGAGTGTGGATATTTTCTTTACTGGAGTGTCCGTCTACTCGGGTGACTCTGTACTCAAGCCACTGCTGAACTATGGCTTTCTCCTCCGCTGTGCTCCCCAGCAAGTGTTCCTTGTTGGCTTGCTTGACCAGATAAGCTGCTATTGTGGTCAGTCCTGTTAGACTTGGACCATTGTTTGTTTGAAGAACTGGAATCTTAAAAATAAATAAAAAATTCTTCAGATAAATGTAAATCTCACATGTCCGTAACTTTTGTAAGTAATCACTAAGTCCCACAACTGTTTTTTTTTTGAGGGTGCTAGGGATCGAACTCAGAGCCTTGTACTTGCTAGGTAAGTGCTCTACCACTTGAGCTAAATCCCTAACCCCGACTGTTTTTTAAACCAGTCATTCTAGGATTTTACTGTAAGATACTAAATTACAGACAAATAAGTCAAGAAAAGAAACAGTTACATAACTCACACCGTGACAACAGATGCTGGATGATGAAACTGGTAATAATATTGCAAAAAAAAAAAATCATGTTACTTCATAATTCATAACTATTTTGTACAATATGAGAAAACGGAAACCTAATACTGTATACATCTCCATCAAGATTGCTTATGCCCCTAAGTCAAATCATGTAGCGCTACCGAAATCTAAACTCTTAGTAGATTAGCACAACAAAGGTTTATTTCTTACTTAAGCAGAGGTTTGGGAATGGTGGCCCAGCAATTCCAGCTTCTTCCTCCTACTCAAAGTCACCACAGCAGGGGGCAATGGAGACATCTACACTAGCAATCAAGTGTTGTCATCTCGTAGTGATGTCTGTCACTTCACATAACCCACTGGCTAGAAATAACCAGACGTCCCAGTGCCTACCAGTTGCCTTGCCACCCCGAAAATACAAGGAGTCATACTGCAGGAAAGTTTTACCCTCTCATATGCTCAGGAGAGAAAGTGACATCCACTTAGAAAGGTCTAGTATGCTGTCACTCATTTTTTACTTTTAAGAAAATTATTGTAAAACTATAGTCTCCACAATCTCACCACAACTCAAAAACTTTCAAGTTACTTTCTCATCCAATCATTACAGCTTCCAGCATAATGCAAAAAATCTCATCTTCAGTTTAACCTTCTAAAATTAAGTAATATCTTCATTTTACATCTTTTATGTAAGGCAAATAATCTCATCTTCATTATTTTTCGGCATTAGCTTCCTTTCTACACTCCTCACTAATGCATTCCTCCAACAATACATATTTTCTTGGGCTTTAAACGAATTGCAGCGACTGTTTTTCATACTAGACAATGTTCCCTGAAGGCAAGATACAGGTCTTGGCAACGTTTCTTATAACACGTAAAGCAAACTAGGTAGTAATGGCTGAGGAAAAGGAGTACTATGGGGATTGAGCAGAAGCAGACCACTTGTGCAGTCATTATCTCCTCTTAAATCTACCAGGCTTCAGGTTAACCTGAATATAAAAACTACACTAGGCCTACGGTCTAAATACGACTTGTTTTTTTGAGACAGGTCCTCTCTACATAGCAGTTCAGGCTAGCTTTGGGTTCATTCACTGTGCAGCCCAGGCTGGCCTTGAACTTGGCGGCGTTTCTCCTGCCTCTGGCTCCTGAGTGCTGGGATTACAGGCGTGCACCACCACGCTTGGCTACGGCAAAAAAAGAGTTTTTTTAACATGCATCAAAGGAAGGAAGAGTTAAGGTAAAACCCCACCATCTGGGTAAAAGAATGTATACATCCAAAGCCAAAGTAGTCTTTCTACACCCCTCTAACCCATTTTCTCCACAGCAAGCAACGATCTCCATAAAACACACACGTCGTTCAAAGCCCCGGGAAATCGGAGCCCGTCCACCTCACCAGTCAGTCTCACACTGTAACTTTCCCTCATTCTCAGCCTTCTCTGAATCCTCCGATTGCGTCAGAACCCCACTAGGCGCTCTCGGAGCCATTCGCGCTTAAAAAAAACAGCTCTTTTTACCACTGTACTTTAAATAACCGCAGTGTTTGTCCACCGAGCCCAAAAGCAAGCGTCCTGCGGAGGGCTGTGAGCCCCTCGACCCCGTGGCGCTCCCCAGTCCCGGCCCGCGTTAGCTGGCGGGGACCGAATAAAGGGGCGACTGCGGCCGCTGCGGTCGCTGAGTGCAGGCGCGGGGTCTCCGGGCTGCTCTGAGGGCTGCCTGTCCCGCGCACCGCTTCTCTCTGCCCCGCGCGGGATGCTGACAACCTCGCCGGAGGGGCACCGGCCGGCGCCGCGGCCAGACACGTGGGGAGCCGGGAGCCGCCCTCACCCCCGCCGGCCGGTCCTGCTGGGCGCGGCCCCAGTCCGCTTCTCCCCCTCCGCGCAGCCTCTGCGTATTCTTACCTGTCGCTCGCCCTGAGCGCTGTACTTATTCGGCTTACTCAGTCCCAGGGACTTTTCCAGCAGCTTCAACTCGGCAGCTGCCGCCGCCATCTTCCGGCCCCTGCGCCGGACAGGAGGCGGACCCCTCACGGGCGGAGACGGAAGTCCCACCCCCCGCAAACGTCACCGGCGATTGGCTGAACGGAGGAGCGCGTGGCGGGCGCGCCTGCGCAATGGAGGTGGCGTCCACGAAAAGGGCGGGCCCAGGAAGGGCTCTGATGGCGAGTTTCCACTTCAGAGGTGTTGGGGACCTGCTGGCAGAGCGTGCATTGGAGCGGGGTTTCGGTTGCTGCAGTCATCTGGCTCTGCCCGCTTCTAAACGGCAGACTCTTGGCCTGGCTGCCAGAGTTAACTCTTTAACTTGTTTGGCAGGCTGAGAAAAAAACCAAAACAACACCACCAAAAAACCCCTGCGCTTCGGGACCTTGTTCTGCGGGTACTGGAGCATGACAAAGTGGAATTACGAGCGCAGGCGCCTGCAGATCGAGGATCTGGAGGCCCGCATTGCGCTGATGGCCCTGTTCCAGGCTAAGAGGGACCGCAGGGCCTGCAGATGCTGCGGGAGAACCTGGAGGAGGAAGCCATCATCGTGAAGGATGAGCCCTGCTGGAAGGTGGGCGAGTCCACGTTGCACACCCTGCGCTGGGTCTCTGGAATCGGCAAGCTGTATGAGGAGGTCTTCAACGCGACTTCATGAGGTTCTCCTTGTAGGGTGCCGCACCGGAAATAAATACGTTTTTCCCCGGCAAAAAAAAAAAAAAAAAAAAAAAAAAAAGCTTTATAGTAAGAACCAGCGTTTACCCTTTTTTTCCCCCAGGAATTTGTGAATTTGAACAGGTTGAATAGTAGAGTTCACAATCCGTCAGGAGTTTCTAACATGCGGTGCCATTCGTGGAGATTTTAGCTGTGCTTTAATGGCGAACTGGAAAACCCAACCCTTAATGTAATCACATCTGCAGAGCCTTCTTCCTTATCGGATCACATTCGCAGATGCGAAGGAGTTGGGGGCCATGGTCAGCCTCCCAGACCTTTTCCAGAGCACATGGACCTTCATGAAAATTAATTGTATCTTAGGGCACAAAGAAAGTAAATTCTACAGAAGAAAAAGATCGGTGGGTTTTTTTTGCCCTTTAAATAAAACAAAGGATTTTTTTTCTCTTTTTTTCTTTTTTGGTGCCTTGTGCTTGCTAGGCAAGTGCTCTAACCACTGAACTAAATCCCCAACCCCTTAAAGGCCTTTTTTAACCTAGAAAAATAAAAGTGTTCTATTAACTCATGGGTCAAAAAGGAAATCCTGAGTGTAACTGCATGTTCTGTAAGATATAGTTAGGAGAGACAATTTATACCATGAAATATTTATATTAAACTCAAAGTTACAATCTAGATAAAGAATTTAAAAATAAGTCGAAAGAAAGCGAAAGCAAAAAATAAAGGACATGTATAAGGAAAAGTAAAAGTTAAATACAAAGTATAAAATTTGAAAAATTAGCAAAATGAATCATTTGCTAATGTAAAAAAAGGGGAGAATGTGTAAACGCACGATACTAGAAGTGACAAAGGGCACATACCAGCATAACAGAAAATTTAAAAAAACATGAGAACTACTTTGCACAAATCCATGCAAATGAATGTGTAAACTCAAATGAAGTGTTTCAGAAAAAAGTTTAAAAATTTTCTAGAAAAATCTAATAAACTTGACACTAGTGGGACAAATTTCTAATTACTGTCAGAAATGAAGTAATAAAAGAATCTCACCACAAAAAGTACCAAGTCCAGGTGTTTTCACCGGGATAGTGTATTAAATCTTTAAAGATCAAATTATCTCAATGCTTGTAAAACTATTATAAAGAACAGAAGAAGAAAAATTTAGAGGTTTGTTTTACAGAGGATAAAACATTAATTGCCCAACTTTAAAGATTTCTTCAGGGTGGGCATGGTGCTGTGTGCCTGTAATCCCAGCACTTGGGAGGCTAAGGCAGGAGGATCGCTGCAAGTTCAAGGCCAATGAGAAAATTGAGCAATCTCATCTAAAAATGTAAACAAAAAAATCATAAAATATTAGCAAACAGAATCCAGTAATGCATTTAAGAAAATAATACATCTTGACTAGATGGAGAGAATTTATTCCCAGAATACAAAGGAATCTGACATTAGGAAATTTGTTATAAAGTTGAAACAGCTATCACTATACAATTGAGTCTGTTGTCTCACAAAGTTGAAGAATGAAATTGCAGGCAAAAAAGACGAAATTACAGGACTGTTTACTGAAAGTAAGAAGTAAAGTAGCTCCTGGTGGGGATCTAAAGTGGCGTTCTGGGGTGCTTTCTTTGTCGTGATTTTTTTTATAGATAAATAGAGCCTGGGAACTTGCTTAGTTATGCAGTGATCACTTGTCACAGGTGCCTCAGGTTTAGAATGACTAATTGGGGTTTAGACTTTGTAATGTAGAGTTTAAAGAAAATCAGTTACTCAGCTAGTTGCAAAAGAAACTGGTTATTCTGCATTTTTATGTTCCTCCAAGTCCAGGCCCAGGCAGGGAGGCATTGTTTCCTAACTTCCTGTATTCTGCCTAAGAAGTGTTTTCCCTTAGAGTTAGGGTTCTTATCTTAACTCTTTATCCTTTTTCCTGTTTTTATATTTTTAAGTTTAACTGGTTATATGGCTTGAATTAGCTTTTTTTCCCCTTTCTTCTTTTCCCCATCCTCCCTTTCTAATTCTCCTCCCTATTGAATATTATCTTTCTTTTACATAGTATCTATTATTCCTTTTTTTTCTTATTTACACTTATGGTTTCTCATATCAGAGAGACAATTTGATATGTACTCATGTGTGTCTGGTTAATTTTACTTAAGAATATGTTCTCGAGGTGCATCCATTTACCTCAAAATGTCTCAAGTTTATCCTTTTTTATGGCAGAGTAATACTCCATTGTGTAGAAAAACCACATCTTCTTTAGTCATTCATTAGTTGTTGGGCATTTGGGTTGTTTCCAAGACCTAGCTATTACAAACTGTGTGGGTATAAACATGGTTGTACATATATTGCTATGGCATGATGTTTTTAATTCTTCTGCAAAGATTCTGAGCAGAGGAATAGCTGGGTCAAATGGAACCTCTAGGTGTAGTTTTTTTCAAGGACTCTCCACACTGATTTCCACAGTTGTTGTACCAGTCTACATTCCCACCAACAGTGGAGGAGGGTTCCAGAATTTGTTATTGGTTGATTTCTTGATAATAACTGTTCTTTCTGGAGTGAGATGGAATCTTAGCGTTGTTTTAATTTGTATCTCTTGAATGACCAGTGATGTTGAACACTTTTTCATATATTTGCCATTTTTATTTCTTCATCTGAGAAATGTTTATTCATTTCAGATGCCCATTTTTGGATTGGGTCTTTAAATTTAGGTAGTCTGATTTTTTTGAGTTCTTTCTGTATTCTAGATGTTAGACCTTTGTCTGAGGAATGGCTGGAAAAATTTTTTTCCCCAGTCTGTGGGTTTTTGCCCCACTCTGTTGGTGATTTCTTTTGCTGTGCAAAAGCTTTTTAATAGGATGTGGTCCCAAGCACTGATCCTTTGTGTTATTTCCTGTGCAGTCTGGGTTCTGTTCATAAATTTTTTTCCTACCCCATGTCGTCAAGAGTTCTTCCTATTGTATATTCCTGCAGATTTAGTGTTTCTGTTTTAATGTTTAGATCTCTGATCCACTTAGATTTTGAGTTAATGCATGGTGAGAGACATGTATCTAGTTTTAGTTTTCAGTGTGTGGCAAGCCAATTTTTCCAGCACCATTTATTAAAGGGGCTTTCTTCCAGTGAGAGTGTTTGGCTCCTTTGTAGAAGATGAAGTGAATTAGCTCTTAAACAGGTGCATGTGCTATTTTCTTTGTAACCAGCCAACTCTAGTTTAGGCTCTGTCCCTTACTGGCTGCCTACTTATAAGCTAACTGGGTGTACTGTTTTTTACATAATCATCATATTAATAGTGTTAAGGAGAAAAACCATACGATCATTTCTATAAGCTCAGAAAAGTCATTCGACATTTAATACTCATTCATGTGGAGGACACTCTATAAAAAAGTAAAGATACTAGTTCATTTTCTATTTAAGAACAAATTTTTAGATGCTTTCTTGTTAAATTAAGTGCCCACTGTATTACATTGTATTAGAGATCTTAGTCAAAGTATTTAAATAAGAGAACGTAATTATAAGCATGTGGATTGAAACAAGAGGTCAAATTTGCTCAATTTAGATATAACATAAATTTTTATCTTGAAAACTCAAGATAATCAGTGGAAAAATTACAAACAATAAGAGCATTTAGAAAAGTAGAACATCAACATTCAAAAATCAATAAAAGTTCTAAGAACACGCTAATAGTATTAATTTCAAATATTTAAAATCTATATCTAAACTTAATAAGTATTAAGTTGTTATGCAAATAATGGTATAAAAACACAAGTTTGCAAAAGTCAAATTGAAAAATGGACAGACGTGCCAATCTACATATTAAATTAGTTTACACATTAGCAAATTCCGCCTTAAAAAACAATACTGGAGCTGGATGCAGGAAAAAGAAATCATTTGGAAGAACAGATAAGCAAGAGAAGCCAGAAAAATTCTGCTGATGAAAATGAGAAATGGAGGGGAGAGCTGAGAGAGCCTTTCCAGATATTAAAGCATTATTATAAATCTTTCCTAATTAAAACTGAGTGATATCGACACTTGATTAGATAGGCTAATAGAACAGAAAATTCAAATATGGACCAGTTAGCTTTTTTTAATGTTTGATCAAAGTCGGGCACAATCATTCCCTCCCCCAGTGATTTTTGCTTTTGTTTTAGTTTTAGTTTTTGTTTTCTTTCTTGGTACAGGGGATAGCATCCAGGGCCTTGTTCATGCTAGTCCAAGTACTGTACCACTGAGCCCTAAAATGGACTTTTTAATAAATGATGTGCAGTAGCCTTTACCACACACAATAAAACAAAATTGTAAATGTATTAAAGAATCCCCTGTGAAAATTTGGAGCTTAAAAGTACCAGGCAAAAACATGAGTAATTTCTCTGTAGCCTGCGAGTAGGGGAAACTCCTAATCATTTCTCCAAAACCAAATGCAATGAGGGAGGTGACTGATGTATTTGCCCACATAAAAATAAAGAAGCTTTCATTTATTTATTTTGGTGGTACTAGGGCTTGAATCTAGGGTCTTCGGACTGAACCACTTGCCCAACCTTTTAAATATTTTCTTTTTATTTTGAGACAGTGACTTACTACATTCTCCACTTGGGATTTGAACTTGTAGTCTTTCTGCCTCAGCCTCTCAGAATGCTGGAGTTACAGGTGGGCACCACCAGGCCTAGCTGTAAGAAAGCTTCTGAAAGCTTACGAATGGCACACACACCAACTGGTAAAAGTTGGAGATTAGCCAGTTCCAGTCCCGGACAGGAAATGTACGAGATGGGCCTGGATCATCTTGTAAGATGAGAAAGTGAAGAAGTTACGTAGGAGTAATGAGAGGCACCAAAAAATAGTATAAGCTCATTTTAGGGTCAATAAGAATAATTAAAATGGATGGAAAGACTTTAAATATGTTTAAACCAATGAGTTTATGGTGGTTTTGAAAAACAAAAACAAGAACAAAATTGAAACAATTCTCCTTGGTCACCTTTGGAAGATACCAGAGATTTAATTCTTTGTTTTGAAAAATGAGACTAAAGAAAGAAAACCACATTTTTCCTTGATTATGCTGTACAAACTGTATCTCAGCGAAGCCAAATCCTGACGGTTGGTTTCTACATTCTAGCTAGTATGTGAAGGCAGAACAATAGACTGTCATTGTTTTGGATCCTCCAATGACATAATGGATGTAGGCAATGATTCTCGGTAACTCTTCACATACTAAAAACGCACAAGTAATGTGCTCCTGGAGTACCCGTCCTTGCCCATGAAGTAGTCTTGCCACCTGAAAGTGAATTTGATCAAGACTTTTGAGCTAACAACAAATTTATAGCACATAGTAGTGGGAAAGAAGAATGTTAAATGATCCAAAGAGATGCAACCAGCAAATTCTAGACCGTGAAAAATGCTATAGGACAAATGCTCTGGTTGTTTCAACAAATAAATT
The DNA here is from genome assembly GCA_004026905.1 of Hystrix cristata. Lineage (NCBI taxonomy): Eukaryota > Metazoa > Chordata > Mammalia > Rodentia > Hystricidae > Hystrix > Hystrix cristata. Next base: position 54,613 of record PVJO010011712.1, read on the forward strand.
GCGAAGAAAAAAGAGAAAAGCAGATGGTAAGTGTTTCACAACTGTCAAATGTAGGATTATAATGGACATAACCAATTGAAACGGGTAGATTTTTTCCAAGCCTGATTCTAACAAGTAAACTGTTGAATAAAAAATTGACAGCAATTTTTTCCATCATCATAATAAAATATTTGAGGTAATTAACTTATAAAGACAAAAGGTTTGTTTTGGCTCAGGATTTTGGAATTTTCAGTCCATGACTGAGTGAATTTTTTTTTTTTTTTGCTTTGCGCCCTGGTGAGATAGCAAAAAATGACAGGAGGACATGGCAGAGCAAACTGCTCACCTCACAGGTAGAAAACAGAAGCAGCAGGTAGGGGTCCCGCAGCCCCCTTCAAGGGCACGCCCAGCTTCCCTTGTAACTTCATCCTACTAGGCCCCACATGTCTTAAAGGCTCCACCACCTCCTCAGAGCTCCACTGTGGGGACCAAACCTTCACCACATGGGCCTTTCGGACAGTCAATGTCCGAACTGTAGCCCCGTGATTACGCAAATATCGAACATACTCTATTTTGAATAATGCTGATATTAAATTACTTGCCAAAATCCACATGGCCGATAGACCTGTACATGAGTCACCTGTAAGTTTTTTTTTGTAAATGCAGATGTCATGCCAATCTGGATGGAGATTCTAATTTATTTTGTGTAGGATGGGACCAAGCATTGGTGTAAGAAAATTCTGAGGAAATTCTACTGTGCACACAGAGTCGAGACCTCATAGGATAAGTGGAGCATTTAGGATTTCAACTCAGTTTTCTGATTCTTAAGCCTACAGTGTGTTAACTTCCTACTGTTCCTTTCTCTGTTTTTATGATGAGATGTTGCATGCTCTGTCTCATTCAGCATTAGGCAGAAGTAAGGGAAAAAGCTTGTATTTTACTTAAAAGAATTGATGAGTATATTTTTAGATGATGAGTGTATTTGATTTGGAGACATCTATATCAAGACAACCTTACTCATAATAAAAATAATTTGAGGAACTGATTTTGTCAAGTAGAAAATTTCTCTAATCTGCTGTTGTCATAGTCAAGTTTTAAACCACAGTACCTTAGGATACAAATTAAATGTCAGATGAAATTAATTTGGCAAGAGAACGAGGACCTGGATCGCTTTTCCTTTGGAGCAGCCCGACAGCTTTCTGTGTGTTGTACTGACATCTGTTAAAACGAGCTGCATATGCCAGAAACTGTTACTGTATCAGATTGCTCTTAGCAATGCCATCATCTGAAAATGTTTAGTTTCAGGAGATTTTGTCTTTCTATTTCAGAGTATGTCAGAGTTTTAAACTCAGGTTTAAATGATAGCAAGTGTATGACACTAGGGTGACGATACAGGTGCTAAGCATACTTTCGCTTCTCTGTCACAGGTACCGTATGTCTTCCTTTTGTTTGCCTGTGTATTGAGCTATTTCTATACACCAGGCCCTGCTCTAAGCACTGAGGACACACAGATGAAGAACCCCCATCAAGATTAGAGTCTTGAGGGAAGACTGGTTCAATCACTAATACCAAGATAAAGGAAGGAAGGAAAGAAGGAAGGAAGGAAGGACAAGTGGGAGTTCTTCAGGTCATTGGAAGTGTGCCCTCAGAGGGGATTGTGTGATCTACTCATCCTTCTCTTTTGATTCTTGGCCATGAGGTGAAAGGGCTTCCTTTGTCATGCATTTCTACCATTATGCACCATGCTACCACAGGCCCCAGACAATGGGCCCGATTGGTCATGGACCAAAACTTTCAAAACCATGGACCAAAATAAACCTTCTCTCTTCCTAAATTTATTATCTCAGATGTTTGTTATAGTAATGGAAAGCTGACTAACGCATTTTCTTTATAGCCACCTCTCCCACCCTCACTCTTCATACTTTAGCACACACACCATCATGGGCCACCTGAAATTAGTGGTCTCCTCTTGTCATCCCAGTATTCATCTTGCTCTCTTCCCTGGAAATGCAGGTCTTTTATAATATGACCTCTGATGACTTCACTTCATGCCTGGCATTCTCTGTTGCAGCTCTGCTTGTCTCTTTGCAGCTCCTGGAAGCCTCATGTGCTCTGATGTTCTCTGCCCCAGAAATGCTCTCCATTTTTCTCTTAAGGCTGAGCCTCTGACTTCTTGCTGAAGCCTTCAGAATAATGTTCCCATATGGGACACCCATCTCTATTTCTATCTTTACCTTTATATATGGTATGTGTCTACCCCAAAAGCTTCCTCTGTTCAGAGATGGGCTTTTGGGAAGTAATTGAATCCTGAGAGCCTGACCTCATTACAGATTGATCGACTGGTGGATTTAGGGCAGAATGGTCTTTTTGGAGGTGATGAAAATTTTATGGGGTGAGGCTTAGTAAAAGGAAGTGAGGCCACTGGGGACCTGCCTTGAAAGGTGTATTTTGTCCCTGGATCCCTTTCTTTTCTCTCTCCCTCTCCCTCTCCTTCCTGGCTGCCATTAGCTTTCTTCCACTACACCCTCCTGCAATGATATTCTGCCTTACCATAAACACAGAAACAATGGAACCAGTCAACCATGCACTGAAACCTCTAAAACCATGAGCCAAAAAAATCTTCCCTCCTTTAAGTTGTTTATCTCAGGTATTTAGTCACAGTGACAGAAAACAGACTCCCTTTAGTTATACATTCTATATTCATAGATATTTATATTTAAAACTCAGTTTTCTTTTTTTTTTTTGTGGTGCTTGGGGTTGAACCTAGGACCTTGAGCATGCTAGGCAAGTGCTATACTACTGAGCTGCATGTGGCTACTGTGCTGAGGATGCTTTCTTGTTGTCTCTTTGCCTCTGGCCTGCAAGTTTGCTCAGAACATAGACTGCATCCTGTGCATTGCTGAGTCATCAGCGCCGGGCACAAGGTTTGAGCAGTATGGGCACTTGATACATTCACTTATTGGACAGATAAATGAATATGCGAAGATACAGAATGATGCCGAAAGCTAGTCCAGTGGGTCAAAATAACACACAAATTGTGAGGATGTAATAGACTTGCCTTCGAGTTAACTTTAGAAACCAAAAATATAAAACTCAATAACTGGTGAATAGACCAGTACAAATGAAAATGACTCAGAACACTACAAAAGGGAGTTGGCAACCAGCTTACCAAAACACTCATTTCCTTTTGCCGGCTCTCTAATTACTCGTTCATTGATTTCCTAAGCCATCTTCTTTGGACTCAGGAAGTGGCCATTTGTCATCTCATGTCCGTCACCATTGTCTCCTTATCATCAGGAACATCAAGCATTTACTGAACATTGCTGTGTGCTGTATTCTCTTCTTAGCTCTTTACTTGTATATTTCATGAATCTTCACAATTGTTGAAGCAAATACTATTATGATCTTTACTTTACAGAGGAGGAAAGTGAAACTCAAAGAAGGCCAAGAAAATGACTTTTGGTGGTATTGAGGATTGAACTCAAGACCTTTGCAGTGAGCCTGATATCCCAGCCCTTTAAAAAATGTTTTTTTTATATTTTGAGACAGAGTAGGTTAAGTGGTTAGCCCTGGCCAGACTAGGCTTGAATTTGTATACATCTGCCTCAGTCTCCCAGAGTGCTGGGATTCCAGATGTGCGCCACTATGTCTGGCTAAGAAAATGAATTTTTAAAAAAATTTTTTTATTATTTTTACCAAGAACATGTATTGGTACATTGTATACATAGTGTTCATAATCAACATGGTTATTTTGTACCTGTACATGATACATCTTGGTTTTCCCCCCTTCCCCTCCCCTCCCTTCCATTCACCCACCCCTCCCTATTTGCAACAAGTGTAACTACACTTTACCATTTTTTCCCCTTTCATCTTACTTTTCTTTTAACCTTCTTCTTTATCCCCCTTTTCCCTATCTAGTTCTCTCTTTTGAATACTATCTCTCTTTTTTCTTTTTTAAACAAAATATCTATTCTAC